>BLKM01000241.1:115123-197204 GCA_013340265.1 Coptotermes formosanus | reverse complement strand
TGTGTGTGTGTGTGTGTATGTATGTATGTATGTATGTATGTATGTATGTATGTATGTATGTATGTATGTATGTATGTATGTATGTATGTGTGTGTGTATGCATGCATGTATGTATGTATGTATGTACGTGTGTGTGTGTGTGTATGTATGTATGTATGTATGTATGTATGTGTATATGTATGTATTACGTACGTACTTATGTACGTATGTATGTATGTATGTATGTATGTATGTATGTATGTACATATGTATGTACGAACCTATGTATGTATGTGCGTATGTATGTGTGTGTACGTGTGTATGTATATATGTATTATGTATTACGTGCGTACTTATGTACGTACGTATGTATGTATTATGTATGTATGTATGTATGTATTATGTATGTATGTATGTACATACGTGTGTGTATGTATATATGTACGTATGTAGGTACGTGTGTGTGTGTATGTACGCATGTGACTGTGTGTGTATGTACGTATGTACGTGTATGTATGTATGTAGGCCTTTTTGTATCACTGTATTTAGCACTGAGGCGCTAACAGTTTTGCCTACACACTGCGTCTGTACATTTCGCATGATTCTCACAACGCAGAGCTATTTTTATGCCAACATCTCCGAGTAAACACACTGTGCTTCGACTGCACAGACGAATCTGGCAATGCTGAATTAACTGCTGCGTATCTTGATAGTACGGAACACAAGATTTCACTGTGCAACCAAAATACAGAGCCTTAACGTAGACACTGGCGGTATGTATAGTTACCACTGTGTTCTTTAAAGGCTTAAATGGAAATTAGGAAAACAGGAGATGAGTGGTGTGCGTTTGGTTCATCTAGATTGCAACAGGGACCAGTGGTGACAGCGTGTTAATATTTGAATGGAAATTTGTGTTTCACAAAATGTGGGGAATCTGCTGACCAGATAAGCAACTACCGGCACCGAAGAAAGAGTCTCCTCTATCAAGTTAGGTTTTGGTTCCATCACATCCATGGACTGCAGGGAGTTCGTCAACTTAGCACGTTGTTTTGCGACAGACGTGCACCGTAAGTCGCTAATATTACCCACTAGTCAAAACAATTTATAATGCAAAATAATTAGAAATAGTAATAATGAATGCCTGTCCTAACAACCGCGTAGTAGAAGTCATGCCAACTCTCACACCGCAGCCAAAGTGGATCCCAGTGATATGATCAAAGACTTGTATTCTTCGCTATTGTTTCCTGACGACAGAATCCTTGAAACAGATGATTTAATAAGGCACCCTACAGCGTGCAGGAAAGATTCACTATCCGAGGATTAATTCTGATTTGCCATAATGCTGAGGGATGCCTAATCCCTGGAAATAAAGGAGATTTACCAACACATTCTGGACTTTAAATCTCTCTTATACTACACAACGTCACGAAATATATTAAAAATTTCTCTCGAATATCTGTCTGTCTGTCTTTCTTTCTTCCTTCCTTTCTTCCTTCTTCGATTGCTTGAAGGATTATAGGTTATGGAAAAAGTATTGAGGAGCAGATATAGGAAATATACATATATATATGTACGTATATATACAAAGACACACAACAGAAACCAGTTCGTCTAAGGTCTGCCGCATGACCCAACGGTGTAGTGGGTAGAACAACATCCAGCGAAGCAACCCAACCAATATACGTTATTTTCACGTCAGTTAAATTCAATATATCTTATATTTCTCATGAATAAGAATTGGGGGGAAAGAAACAGAAAGAATTGCCATCATTCGGTGCAGAATCTTCTGTCGTCCGGTTTGCCACAAAAGAATATAAAGACTAAAATATACAGAACTATAATTTTGCCTGTTGTCTTATACGGGTGTGGAACTAGGTCTCTCATCTTGAGGGAGGGACATAGGCTGGGGTTCTTCGAGAATAGGGTGCTCAGAAAAACTTACATGACTTCTTGAGACGATGCGGGAAATAAGGAAAAACTTGTCAAGATAAGATACTGCCTTCTATATTTGTTTAATTATTAATTTATTACTAACGTACGTCATTATCACCACCGCCGCCGCCACCACCACCAAAGTACTTGAAATCTCGTTCCGTAAGTTTTCGGAGGTGTCACCTGGAAGCGCTTTTTTTTTACTTAATGTCTAAAACGGTTCAGAACTTTGCCCTATCCTTTTGGAAACCGTTGGCCTTGCTGTGCCGAATCGAAATCCGTTACATTTTACTTTGTTTTAACGTTGAACTCACACGTCGCAACTGTTCTTCCACTAGATGCGCTTCGGCGGCTAATGCCATCAGTAGGGATAGCGGTATGCTTAATGCAAGGTCTGTTTTGCTTACCGATTTGGTAACTTAATTGTGTTAATTATGGGTAGTAAAATTTATTACTTTCGTATTCTTATTTTTCATGTGTTTTACGTTCGTGTTTAGTTACTTCATTTTCTTCTTACGCTCCTGTGCTGTTTCTACAACTGGACTTTTGGCTGTTATGCCGGCACATTAATAACAAACAACTGAAATGAACTGAAACATTATTAGCGTCAGTTATACAGTTACTTTGTTCGACAGATCCTGCCTACGAAGCTATATAAATATTTAGTTACAGATCCCCCACGATGGAGGCGGCATGTTGTTCTAAAGCCTTGGTGAAGTTCCAGCAAACTACGAGGTGTAGAATCCCACAAGACAGTGCCCTTCATTGCTAGAGCTCTGGAAACCCCGAATCTCACACAGCTGGGTACATAAATCCCCTCTGATATTTCTAATGGAAAAACCTAGGCAGGTTGAAATGTACAAAATTGAAGACAAAGTACTGGAACTGTTTGAGGTGACCATGTGACACTATAAATCACACGATCCGAATCCGCTACCAAACCCGTGTCGAAACGTAAAACGGATTGCTCAGGGGTTAAAAGTTAAGGGGAAATACCTAGCAACTGTAACGGGAGTTCACCGCATAATTTACGGCTGCAAACCATCTCACGCCTAGCCTATTCTAAACTCTGAGGATCCGTGTTTTGTACAGAATATTGCAAACGTATCTGTCTGCACGAGAAACGTATTGTCGTAATGCAACATTAGGTGTCTGAAGAATACAAAATATCAAGTTTTGGTAAAATTAAGAAAATATTGAACCTTCCAATGACAGCCTCAATGCACGGTACGGAACATTCCTTCTTCAAGGGCTGCTGGTTTCTTTGCACCGTATTTTGTAAATTAATTTACGGGCACTACAAACTGAAAACCTCTCCGTCCAAGGCAGTAGTTGGAATTTAACCCCCGGTGTTACTGAGGGGTTAAATACAGGCTCCTTTTATCCTCTAGGCGAATTTCTAACGTTAACAATTGGCTCACAATCAGATTATCAGCTGTATATAGTAATTTGCTTATAACCTTTGGATGTTGCATGCCAACAACTTAACAATATTTTTGTATTGGGTTTTATATTTTTGCGATTTTATGTATTTAAATGACTTATTCCACGTTCTACTGTAACTTTGAATAAATTTTTAATCTAGTCTCTTGCGAGTATTGTGTGTTGTCAAGTACAGGTCTCTGGGACCTGCCCATCCTTCGTCCAGAGAAATCCTTCCGCGTGTTGTGAGACAGAATGTGACCCCGAAACCTCGACAAGGAGGAGGTTTCTGGCCCATTAGGGCTGTCAAGCAATGAGAAGAAAATAATCAATGCATGGAACTGATTCCCTGTGAAATTTACTAGTAAACATCTTACATTTTATGAAACCTGAGGGTTCATTTCCATGTTCACAAAAGCCAAACAGAGATGGCTTTCATGAGCTAAATCAAATAAGTTCACATCGTCACACGCCATTCCTACAATATAATGATATTCTCCCATCTTCAGTAAACTCTCGCTGTCTTTTTCTTTCACATTTCATACATAAATTCTGTGTTTATATTTTCTTCGCACGTTTTATCCTTGCCTACATTGGTCAGACACACTAGGAAAAAAGAACTACTTGTCGCTGATAACTTCAGCCTGAAAAGTTTCACAGCGTGGCAAAGAATTACTCTAAGCGAAAAAGAGAAATCTGGATATGAAACCAAACAGCACAATACCAGTCGTTTATAACGCTCACGTATTTCCTGGTAACCGATTTAATTGTGACGAAATATTTGTTATGAATATGAATGGCACGCCTACATATTCAGCTCCCTTTTTAACGGAAATATTGAACGGGTATTCAAAGTGGCTTTTAAATCTAAAAATTCCGCTCCACCATTTGCTTGCCTTTCAAAGCTACCAAAATGAAAGAGAAAACAAAGGTCTATACACAACACATACACACTGGAAACCATGGAGACGCTTATAGTCTGCATTCAATGAATAAATCAACACAGAGTCATTAAAATGACACAGCAACGATAAGCAGTTATGTCGCTCTCGGTTAAATACTAAATGTTACAAAAGTGCTGAGGAATTTCACGTATCACTGGCAGCCGGTAATTCGTCTGAAAAATGTCACCTATTCATCAACAGTTCGTCAGTGAGTTCACTGCTGAGGCACGTGTTAATGACACGAATTTTTTTGACAAAGCGAATCCCAGTAATAAACCTGAGACAGTGACAGATGTGTGACAGAAACACCCGTTAAATATCGCACTACAAGGGACTTAAGTCATGCAGACGGTGGTAACAGGCTTCTCTGCAATGTTGTCAAATTTCTGCCAGACTACGTGCCATCTCCTTATTGAAATCAGGACTGTCAGCAGGTTCAGAGTGTAAATTTAAAAACAAAGAATTTTTGTCATATTTTGCATGAGTCTCAGGTCTGGTTTCTTACATTAATGTAAAATACGTACATTACAATTGCTTAAAAAAAATTCAAAGCAAATTCCATGTCCTCATATTCGCAAAATTCAGTCCGTTTAGTTTCTTGTCTTATAAATATATAAGGTTATGTAACCAAGCAATCTTGATTTTAAGTTTTCGACGTTGATATAAGTATTTTTTCCTGGTTTTTGGGTTTATGCATGGTGTGGGAAGAGGGTTTCCCGACGACGTTTCAACTCCCTGTGGGACCAACAGGGAGCGCCGAAACGTCGTCGGTAAGCCCTCTTCGCACATCGTGCATAAACCACAAAACCAGGAAACAGAATTAAGTAATTAGTTATTAGGCGCGTTATCAGATTATTGCAAAAAATAATGATTAACTATTTTAATACTTGACTACGTAACCTTTCTCTGCACTACAAAGCCTACCCGAGTAACTGAAAGTTTTGAATATCGCAAAACGACGAACCTAGCTATTTATGCTGTGAATACGACTTGGAGAAATTCATTTGAAAGAACAATAAAGAGACGTCAAGATACCAGCAGGAAAGTCTTTACGGAAAACGGCAAGTGCACGCAAATAACTCAGCGTTCTGTCCAATGCCGGGGGGGGGGGGGGGGTGTCGAAACTTTGGGTTCTGTTACCAGAACGTTGGTGTAGACGTTAGTGTGAGACTGTACTTGCGACTGTGTACGTGTACGTGTTTGTGTTCACCGTCTGTCGGTGGCCTGCCTGCCTGCACGTCTGTGTGTGCATTCATTTATTTGTATTAAAGGGCACCATTAAGCACTGTATTGTTCCATAACGAATTGCTGTGCAAACGAAAACAAAAGATCTGCCGGGGTTTAGTTTTAGGAGAGTGCAGTGGGAAAGGGATGGAAAGAAAGGGGAGAGAAGTTTTGTTCACCGCTTGGTTAAATTTGAAATATTTGTAGAGGCCTTGTTACATCAAATTGTACACATGGCATTCCCAACTCCACCAGTCAACAGCAATGTACTGGAAATTATACCAGCCCTTAGAGTCAGCACTATAAAAACTGTACACCTGCTCACGGCTTAGTATCTTAACCTTTTAAAGCCTAGCGGTAATTTTACGTACCACCAGGTTTAACATTAAAAAATTCTACGTGGTGCCCACATTGCGTTTATGTGTTTTGTACGGATCTCAGAACAAACAGCAACTTTTGCCTTATAAAACATTAAGAGACTGGTTTTTATAACCGAAGTGGAGAGTGTTTACAGCGCGGTACGCACTGAGTCCTTATATAAAACAGATACGCTTCGTCTTTAAAGGGTTAAAAAAGGACTTGTCATGATCTAAACACTGGCCCCAGGAGGATCATAACTGGTTTACGTTTCGTTTGACGTAAAAGAAAACTATTTCGCCCATGAGAGATAGCCCCATGACCAGTGTGCATCCGTTGAGCCAAATTACATTAAAATATGGTCAGGAACTCCGAAATAGTTGCGGCGCCGAGATCCTCACACTATCACCTGTAAAGGGGCTTCTTTGTGGTGAAGGGCCCAGCAGCAGACGCTACTGACGTACCGCAGCCTTATGGCTTATTGTGCAACCGTACTATGAAGATGATACGCTTTTTTTTCTCATTTTTCCGTTTAATGGAGCACGGGTGGAATTAAACTGATAGGGTAAAACCGAGGTACTCGGAGAAAAACCTGTCCCAGTGCCACTTTGTACATCACAAATCCCAATGGACCGACTCGCGATCGAACCCTGGCCTCCAGCAGTGACAGGCCGGCGACTAACCGCCTTAGTTACGGCATGGCCCCTGTAAAGTGGTTACATGAAAGCGCCTCCATTGCCTAATTTGAAGTACATACGACGTACCGAGGCCGGCAGTATGTACAGAATTAAAGGGAGGTACGGTAGCATCGAGGCCGGCCCTGAAGCATTCATATCGCTTACATTAGCATAGTCAGTAAATTGAGAACACTCGCACTGCATCCTAACGGAGTACATTCCGTAATTGATGTCTGAAAACAGCAATCTAGGTCCCACAGGATTGTCTGTAAATAATTTCTGGGGAAATCTGGGCAACAAGACACACAGTACAAATAATACAACGTGAAGCCAGACACATTTAAGTCCGCGATGCATTTCACTAATTAGGTTGTGCTGATGACGCCGGGCAGGAGTGGGCGGAAGTGTCTAAAGAATTACAGAACTGAACTGGCAGTTCGCAATCGCAGCCAGGGTATAGATAACGGGTGAGCACATAACGGCCTGCGTACCTGAGGTGGACGGCGAGAAAATGTAATAAGATTTCTTGCGATATTGACACGTTACTAAAAATGCAAACATTTATAAATTTCCATACACTGTATTAGTGCTGTTACACTGTTCAGCATACTTTGTACTCCAGTCGTATGCAAAAAATATAATAATACACAAAGTTGCAATTTTGTTCGTTTTAGAGGGGAGAAAACTTAGTCTATCACCCTAATGTAAGGTCATAAATACAAAGATATTTGGAACGAAAGGATAAAGAGAAAACACTGACTTAAAAAGGGAAAAAGTAGCGCGCAGATGCATAAAATGGCCTATACAGTAAGGGCATGAATTTGTGTCTTCACAGATATGGTAGTGGATAAGATGGACGTGGCATAAAACGTGCTACGGATAGCACAGAAGAACATAACAATTTTACCCCAGAATGTCTGAATGAAGACCCCAGGGGCTAATGGCGAACCTTGTAAGCACGACAATGGTTCTTACATTAGAAGATAAATGTGACAACCGAGTGAACTGCAGACATTTAACCCTTTAAAGACGAAGCGTATCTGTTTTATATAAGGACTCAGTGCGTACCGCGCTGTAAACACTCTCCACTTCGGTTATAAAAACCAGTTTCTTAATGTTTTATAAGGCAAAAGTTGCTGTTTGTTCTGAGATCCGTACAAAACACATAAACGCAATGTGGGCACCACGTAGAATTTTTTAATGTTAAACCTGGTGGTATGTAAAGTTACCGCTAGGCTTTAAAAGGTTAAAGGAAAATGCGTTGTCATGACACTCTTACATGCAATAATTCATTGTTAGGCCATTCTTATGCAGACAGTTAAGAGTCAAAAATATATCAGACATGAATAAACAATCAATACTTAAGGATTAGAAAATTAAATGTTTATGTAAGTTTAATAATTGTATGTATATCCTTCAAAGCCTTTCGTCTCGCAGTCCTTCCCTCTTCTACCTACTCACAGTAGGCGTCGAGGTTGTTTATTTTCACTTGATCACACTCAGGCACACACTAGAGTCGGTACGACGCCTCTGGACGAGGGATCGGCCCGTCGCAGAGACCTCTACCTGACAACACAAAACACTCACAAAAGACAAACATCCATGCCCCCGGTGGAATTCGAACCCACGATCTCAGCAAGCGCTCGGACGCAGACCTACGCCTTAGACCGCGCGGCCGCTGGGATCGGCTCCTTCAAAGCCTTATTCCTGAAATATCCGTATTTAAAGTTAAAACAAACCTAATTTTAAAAGGGTTCTAAATGTAATAAATACCTTTTATTGTTTCACACGTGGCATGATGGGTAATTTTGTTTAAGGCCATTGTTGAATTTATATACCTTTTTCTAAAACCTACGCATGGCATTACTTTTGTTTAACCATCTAAACAAACCGCAGGACTTACCTGAAAAACTATACAGAACATGAAACGTATGCTTTATACTCCTCTACAACGTCTATTCGAAATATATTTGTCCCGACAAACACGTGTATTAGTAATAACACTACAGATGCGCTCAGGAAAATGTGGGTCAGCATATAAAGTGGTTTTAAAATTTTTGAGTTGTGAAAAAAAATAAAAATGGCTCAAAAGTTTTCTTTTCGTTAAAAAATCCGATACCAACTTCATACGACTTTTTTGACGATTACCGAGTCAATAGATGCATACAGACGGAAGTACATATAAAATAGTGCTTACAGACCCACAGTAACGACGCTACTGTTCCTGAAACTGTTCCTACTGTATATAACACGTACAAGGCTAGGCTATATTCTGCAATGGGCAGTGTGTGCGACGCGTCACGCACATGCGACGCAGTAAGCATAGTGAGGGGATCCACGTTTAAAAAAAAAGCCTTTAGCTCTCCTTGTGTAAAGAAGTAAAGTGTAGGGTTGCGGGTGAGGGTGGAATCCACTAATTACCGTGGGGAAAATGGTTTACAAGTAACTACTGCATGATGGCAGTACAAGTTAGCTGTTCCACAACAAGAACACCAGAAGTAGCACACAAGGAGGGGATGAAAGGGAGTGTAAAGTGTGGTCTGTAGACTGCCTAATCTCTCTGGGGGGGGGGGGGGACTACATTTTTGGTACGTTATTTAAAGACGCTGTCAAATTAATTGGTAAGGAGGATATGTGAAATGATACTGACATGGACAAACCGACTTATTCAGATGAAAACTTGTCCCAGTGCCACTTTTTCCACCAGAAATCCCGTAAGGAGTGGCCTGGTGTTACACAGTTCTTCCGCGGGTAGAGGCCGGCGACTAACTGCCTAAGCCATAGTACTGCCCGAAAGGGTTACATTTAAATACGTGAAATTCTTCCTGTGTATGCCATAAATGCGTTTGGCGAAATGGATTTATAGCTCCACTCGTTCAACTCGGCACCGGGCGAGGTTGGTGGTCAGCTTCACGCAGCCGGTACACAGTGGACAGCTTCACGCAGCCGGTACACAGTGGACAGCTTCACGCAGCCGGTACACAGTGGACAGAAAGTTGGCCACACTCCACAACGGGTCTGGACGTTTTTGGAGAAGACGAGGTCTCCGGGTCTCCACCTTAGTATCCGGGGGGACAGGACCTACAATACGCGCTGTACAGGATTTCAGCCCCCGTCCGGAATGTACGAGCGAGCGAGAATCGATTAGTCAGGTCGTTTAAAAGCCTCAGACTCTTACAGGCATTTATCGACTTATATACCCGAAGTGGTAGTCGGTAAGTCACTGACCACAAGCACTGGTAGTTAATGAAGCCACGTTATTTTCGTGAACAAAATGCAGGATTACATCACAACATAAAGGTAAGTACTATGTCCTTTGAAATGGTGGAACAGTCCACAAATCTGGGAACACCCATAACAAATCAAATTTGAATTCGTGAAGAAATTAAGAGCAAACTGAAGTCATGGAATGCTTGCTATCATTCGCTCCAGAATATTTTGTCTCCCAGTTTGCTATCCAAAAATATAAAGATTAAGATATACAGAATTATAATTGTGCTTGTTGTTTTCTATGGGTGTCAAACTTGGTCTGTTGCTTTGCGTAAGGAACATAGTCTGTGGATAACCAAGAACAATTCTTCTTCGACTGCTTGACACTTGAAGATGGAGCCGAAAGATTGTCAAGAAATGCCGGCAAACAACGCCCACCTACGCGGAGTTAACAAGCCACAAGAGCGAAGACCGAAGTTGTGGGACACCTTGCGTTTAATTCATAAAACAGATGAAACTAATAATGTTTCAGGGCTTGTAATTCAAACAGGAAGTTTTCAGGTAACTTTTTTCAGCCCCAACGACCTGCCTTACGCGACAAACATGGAGGACGAACCAACAGACGTTTGGCTATCACGTGTACATAAAAGGTAAAGGTGTCCCATTACAGGCCTGGACAGGCCCACAGGGTTCCAGAAGGTCGAGGCTCCCAGATTTCTAGACAGTCGGCACATGAAGGTGATAAGGTTGTCAGCCCTACGCACCGGCCGCGTTTACCCCCCAGAAGATATTCCTGGTATTCATTTCTGTTAGAGGCTGAGTCGACCCCAGGGCCATAATGCGACCGACAGGATTATGCCAATGAAAAATTCCAATTCGAACCCGCGACCTGCCGGTTTGTAGCGCAATGCCTCAACCAACTGCGCCACCGCGGCCCCCCATCACATATACATCGATAGGTGAAAGGTGTTTATGGTATTTTTAATACACTGATATAACAATGAGCAACAGCTTACAAGTCATAACTTACAGCACGAGAGGACTGTGCAAGGCGGGTGCAAGTTGCAGATGAACGGTCGGCCCTCACGTGTTTCAAAACCGTAACTCGAGCTGGCGTTCGTAAGAAGACAGTATATCATTACTAAGGATGCATTGCAATGCAGAGAGACCACTTTGTAAATAAAACACAACTTTCACGTCGCGTCGTTACCTTAGCTCCTGCAGTAAATCAACAGTGCCCCTTCAGTTCCTCCGCCGTTAAATGCAAGCAGATTGTTTTCAGGATTTGGAAGG
This sequence comes from Coptotermes formosanus, assembly GCA_013340265.1. Classification (NCBI taxonomy): domain Eukaryota; kingdom Metazoa; phylum Arthropoda; class Insecta; order Blattodea; family Rhinotermitidae; genus Coptotermes; species Coptotermes formosanus. The sequence goes on along the minus strand of BLKM01000241.1, from coordinate 186,166 downwards.
ATTTTTAAATTGTTTGTGAAAGTTGCATAGAATAAGGATAAATTTTGTTCTTGTCTACCGGTAGACACGTTGAAAGAACAATTCTCTCTTTATGTAATAAAAGTCTTTTCTTTGCAGGACGGAAATATTTCATTCATAACACTTTATCAACTGAGATTTGAGCTTCCATAACATTATGGAGAAAACACTTGTATCGCAACCGAAAACATCAATACAATTGTACAGGAAGGTACACAACGAACAGCTTTACAATTTGCACTCTTGGCCTAACGTTTTAAAGCCTAGTGCTTATTGTATGCACCACCAGTTTTAACATTCCAAAATTCTATATTCTGCTCACAGTGTATTTATATGTTTTGCATCTATCGAGGGAAAAAGAGTAAGTTTTGCCCTACACACCATTCAGTGATTGGTTTTTATGACCGAGGTGGCAAGTGCTCACTGCGCGGTAGGGACTGTCTTTAAATAAAACGGATAAGGTTTCGTCTTTAAAGGGTTAAAGTTATTTGAAGGATCATATCGAGAACGATGAGATGGACTGGTCATGTAGGCTGATCAGAACGAAGGGTTTCCAGTGATTTTCCTCATTTTCACCATGAAAATACCGGGATTTTCGTTCAAATTAGGACACGATAGCTTCTTTTCATATCCTCTCCAAATCACTCTTCACTAAACGCCCTCTCCTTCAACACTATGATGTAGCCCGAAATCTGAAAATTTGGTTTAATGAAACATAAACAAGTAATAAATACTAAGAGACTGGTGTAACATAATTTAAAATTTGTATCTGCGAAGTGTTCGGTTTAAATCTCGACACCGAACGATTTGCTTTAGGGCAGGACTGCAAGTATAGAGGTTCGAGAAAGGTAGTTTATTTAACAATATACCATAGAAAAAACCCATAATCCTATTACTCCTAAGCCGTCCATTATTTGTACTTTCAGTGCCTGTAGCTATTGTGACCTAATTATGACGCACAACAAGAATGGGCTTACAGCATGTATGTGGAAAACGAGAAATAATTTCAAATACATAATTCGGAAAACATTCACTTCAGAAAACTGGAGAATAACTTTAAAATAAAGATAAAAGAAACAGGATGTATATTAGAGCCATAAAAAATTTTGACTAGCTAATGATAACCGACTATTTCAAAATGAAGGCGGGATTCCGCAGACTCTTTACAGTGACCAGTGTACGTACGGGCTGGACAACCGAGGCACCGTGGTGCAAATAAGAGGATTACTGCCCACATTACAGTTAGAGTTTGGAACTCACGGTTTATTCCGTAAAAATATCAAAGGGTTTTATATTATCTACACACGCGCAGCTATATGTATCATACGCTAAGCAGCAAAAACAGCCAAAGTGTAACACGACTCAACACAAAACTTAAACATTCATACTACAGTACAATTTCGTGATTAATGTAATTAAATTTCCTTACTGCACACTACTAAATTAAAGCAGAGTAACTCCGAATTTCACGGCTAGATGGATCTTTTGTCGCAACTATGCGGAAGGGTTGAGATATTTAGGGGTGCTAACTCACCCCGGTCGCAGCTGGGTCACATGTTTCCCTGTCTCGACTGCGCTTGACCCGGCCAACCCCCTTACAGACCTGTTGTACCACTTTATTTCCCTGTTTCTTCCCTTCAGTACAAGCTGTGTGAGAATTCCTTATATGACCCTGCATGTAAATTAACTCAGCAGTGAGGTAAGAAACAGATTTTCACTCCAGAGCTTGGGAAGGACGATAATTTAATTTGAAGCAAGAATTTCATCCCAGATCTCAAAGCCCACTTTCGTATCGCACAGACTTCTAAGGCTTTATATAGAATGTATAAGACTTTACGTGTTTCAGTCTTTGTATAATGTAAAACAGCCTTCTGAAAATCTCTTGAAACATGTTATTAACCTTAAAATGTGTGATGACTACATAATGACTCACCTGTTTGGAGAAAGACTGTAATATGTGACACACAGGCTAGTGTATCGATGTGCCCGCCTGCCCGCCTGCCCACCTGCCCGCCTGCCTGCCTGCCTGCCTGCCTGCCTGCCTGCCAGCCAGCCAGCCAGCCAGCCAGCCACCCAAAGAACAAACCAACCAACCAACCAACCAACCAACCAGCCAACCAACGACGCAGTCAATTCTTTGTCATTAAGCTAATGGTCGGCTTTGACTCCCTGATTACGGAGTATATAAACACTCTTTTGTTCTGTTCTGCGACGCCGTGCGGTTCTGTAGTTACCACAGTGTCGGAGGAACCAGCTGCCTCCATCTTCCAGGTTTACTCCTAAGCGTTGTTAATTTTCTATTATATCACATGACACTACTCCCCATAAGACACTTATCTTCAAATTAACAGCCGCTGAACTGGTCACAAAATCTCCTACCTTTTATGCAAGCCGAGTGCTACAACTGCACTCACAAGAATATAGATAAAGGTAAAAAAAGAGTCTTACCCGAAATAAAATTTCTTCTCAGAACTGCCAATTATATATCATCCTTTTCAAAAGAAAACGCGATGTATTTGAAAGACGACACACAGTCTGTATGGAGCATATCACATTTGAGACATCGCTCCTGTGGTTCATACTTTTCGTTATCTTATTTTACTTTTCACATATTATCCTCCACACAGCATCGTATAGATAGCCTGTCGAAACCGTCTTGATTCGTTTCATCGTAATGACACAGGCTGTTCAACTGTCGGCAAGAACGAGTTGCTAGCTAACCGTACTGTGGTTGCAAGCCCTGCGTGGAGTACGGTATAGTGTAGATGTCTGTCTTCACACCAGTAGCGTTCGCAGCGCATAATAAAGACGTAAGGACGAACAGAAAACAATTTTAACCCTTTAAAGACGACACGTATCTGTTTTATATAAGGACTCAGTGCGTACCGCGCTGTAAACACTCTCCACTTCGGTTATAAAAACCAGTCTCTTAATGTTTTATAAGGCAAAAGTTGCTGTTTGTTCTGAGATCCGTACAAAACACATAAACGCAATGTGGACACCACGTAGAATTTTTTAATGTTAAACCTGGTCGTATGTAAAGTTACCGCTAGGCTTTGAAAGGTTAAGCAAGAACGAAAGGGTAAAGTCCACGTGGGGATTGAGGTCCTTGCGACTGTGTCTAAAAGACGGTCTTCTGTGATGTGACGCCGTGATAGAAGCATAAGTAATTTTCGGGGACACGTGTATAAACGCTTTCGGTCATAAGTCACTTCTGAACATGGTCACCAACCACCGACATCCGCAAATTAACCCTTTAAAGATGAAGCATATGTGTTTTATATATAAGAACCCAATTCGTACCGCGCAGTAAACGCTGTCTCGGTTAGGAAAACCAGTCAGTTAATGTTGTATAGGGAAATAATCTCTGTTTGTTCTGAAATCCGTACAAAACCCATAAACGCAATGTGGGCACCACGTAGAATTTTTAATGTTAAACCTGGTGGTGCGTAAAGTTACCGCTAGGCTTTAAAATGTTAAATAAATCCACACAGTTGTCTGTTACGTAAGTCATACCGCCAAGCTGGTGTACAAGCAGAAGGGTCATGACTGGTGAGCCGGGAAGGATGTAAAGACAGCAGCATCATTAACGGAGAATTTTCCTCGAAAGGGCTGTGGAAAAGTTATGACAGCCATCAAGACCAATTTCGGGCCTGCCGAGCACGAAGCACTGCTGCCAAATAGCAGACTTTCCCGAAGACATACGAGCAGCTGTTTCATACACTTAACTCTACTTGTGATAAGCTGCAGTTACAAACGCACAGGACTTCACAGTTACGGAGATGGAAAAACTGTTGCGTCTTGTTGACCAAACAACAAGTTGGCGGCGGAGTGTTTCTCCCGAAATAAATCGCATGAGTTTAAACGGGAAACCTAAGGAACAAGACAAACCACGGAACTGTAACTCATATGCATGTCATCTGAATACATATACAAGTAGTGGCGTGCCGCTGTGAAGGGACGGCGTTAAGAAGAATGAAAAATACCGGACGATACATCCAACATTCACAACAGCCATAACTCAAGAGCGGAATATGTTCTTGACATTAGCGGTGGGCGGGGGGAAACAATCTTCTCTTTCTTCTGTTTCACTTTCTGAATCTACCTCATCTGTTTTCATTTGTTTCCTTCAACGTGCTCTTCTTATTTTTATCTATTGTTTTGTCACGTCTTGACAACGACGGAAGGAAATAAGTGCAAGTGTTGAAAACACTTCAGACGGCAATAAAGTGTTAGGTACTGGTTTCGTCGTTACGAGAGATTTGCCTGCAGATGGTTAAAATTGTATCCGAATGACTCGGTACTTAAGACGCAGACAATGAAATGACCGTTGTGCTGACTGCCTAATTAGTTAACTGTCGAAACGTCGGCATTGTAGGACAATGAGGTGCATCAATTACAGACAGAATGTAGAGTTAGGAAATGGTTAATTGATGATGACGTCACATGTCGTTCGCACACTTTACCAGACATGTTTGTTTATGAGACAATAAAGTCGAGAAGATTAACATAATATGAAGTTATACTTGTGCTTAACCGAGCAACATCTTATAAAAACGTAGGGAAGAATGGAGGTACAGACCCGCACGTTTACCTCGGTACAATCTGGAGGTGACAAATCTGTTTTATCGTTTGCTTCACCACCACCTGAACAGCACCAGCAACCCACTGGGTAGGAGGCTGGGTGAGCCCCTAAGGCAGTCTGCCTGCACTCGATGAAGAAGAAATATATTTGTTCCGCCTGCCAGGAATCGAATCACTATCCCTCGACCATCCAGCCGGGTATCACAGTCACTGAACCAACTGAGCTACCCCGGTCTCAAGAAGGTTAAGATCGTATATTCTCAAATACATATATATCGGATAGGGGAGGAAATACATGCATAAACAATTTGAATTTCGTGGCGAGAATTAGCAACTTGTACAGATTGCCGTCTTCTGTTATGCTGCATATTTCTGTAGAAAGCTTCAAGTATTTCAGAATAACATGCTGCCTCAGTCTTCAAGGTAGAGGAATAACAGCATACAGAAGAGGGTGGACCGACACTGGGGCAGTGGGAGTGCCCGAAGCAGACAGCACAGTAATCAATCCGCTGTTCGCTCACAGCCTCACTTGCCGGCTTCTCACCCCAGGCTTCCGAAGTGAATCTCAGGGTACCTCACCTGGGGTTTGTGACTGACAAGTCGCGCTGGGACAGAATTTTCTCCGAGTATTTTACAATTAAAACCCAACCAAATGCACAAATTGGTTGGTTTTTAATCATAAATTATTGACAATGCACGAAGATTAATAATATGAAGTTGTCTCTAAGTACTTCAGCTTTCCTTGTCAGTATCACTCCATTAACCTTTTAAAGCCTAGCGGTAACTTTACGTACCACCAGGTTTAATATTAAAAAGTTCTACGTGGTGCCCACATTGCATTTATGTGTTTTGTACGGATCTCAGAACAAACAGCAACTTTTGCCTTATAAAACATTAAGAGACTGGTTTTTATAACCGAAGTGGAGAGTGTTTACAGCGCGGTACGCACTGAGTCCTTATATAAAACAGATACGCTTCGTCTTTAAACGATTAGTACTCGACACGCGAATACCGTTCATCTACAATCACCGCAGCATGAGCTCGGTGTTTGAGGCTGTTGCCGAATTAGACGCTGAACAAATCTCTGTGCACCCCGTCCTACAGCTACACGTTCTTTACACACGCAGCTTGCCCCAGAAATAGAGAGAGCGGATTTTCAGAAACGTTGGTAATTCTGCAACATACCACGACTTCGGATCTAACAGAACAGCAAATTTCATGACTACCGCCATGAGAACCTGAAATCTGGCTTCTTACTTAGAGTTGAGTAAGGATTAGGCAGGATAAAAAAACATTTCGCTGAGAAACGTAAAGGTTGGCGAGTGAAGCACTGAGCCAACCGATGGAAGAGAAGTGAAAGAAACTGCAGAAGAGAAGCTGGTTTAATTGGAATTCTTACTATGACCACAGGAGCGATTCGTGACCGGAACTGGTGCTAAGATATGGGCCGTAGGGAATACGGATTGTAAAGGAATCCTTAAGGACAAGAAGAAGTGAAGGCAGACACAAGAACAAAGCGAGATGAATACAGACTGCGAAACGGAGGTTGAAAGGAGCGGAACTTTCGTATTTATTTACCTGTTTCCTTAACCCCCAAGCAGTGTACACTAACAAGGACATTTCCCCACCTACACCGTAACCTCTAACCATGTTAACAACACGCGGTTATCACAATACAGACAGCTGGGAAATTTCGTAGGAGTCAGTTAGAGCACCTTGGTACATTTCATTATCTTCGGTTGGTAATTAGATCTTCAAGGACGTCCATTTACACCTGTCAGGGTACATGAAGCACTGGTGTAAGACGTTCCAAGTAAGAAATTATAACTGGAATATGATTTAACCCAGAATAAATACTATTGCTTTACTACCAGATGTTCAAAATATTTGACAGTGCATAAGAACCTCAGGCTGGTAACCCATCAGTTAACTACAAATTTAATGACTCTTAAAACACTAATATTGTGCCCAAAATCCAAAACGTACTTTATACTTCAGTCACGTAATGCTTGGAAAAACGCAACTTAAACGTAGCGACACTACGCATAAGTGCAGCTAAAGAATTTAACACGCCACAAACAAAACCAAACGAAGGCACAAAACATTCCTTAACCTTAGGCACCTCGTGTTACATAAGACATGTTTACGTAAGTATATACATGTAGTAAAAGAATCCGAATTATAAAGCCGTCACCAGAGAAGCCCTCCAGTGCAAGCAAGACCGTTTCGAGATAAAATTTTTAAATGTACACTCAGTGTAAAAGGTAAGATTGAAATGCAGGGTATATAAACAATACACGAATTATAAAAGCGTTATTTACTTTTATAACTGCTGGACAACCATGAAGACACGGCAGATCATGTATAAGTCGCACCAGTGGTGAGTGCGTAAGCAGTGAGTAGAGTGCGGTGAATCCACGCACCTTAACAAGTGTAACAGGAAGGGCTGCTGGTCTTGAAAACTGTTACTAGTTTCGTTGTAATCACGGGCAATGGCCATTTAGGCCGAAACATGTTGTATCGATACTAAATAAGTGGAATGCAGTTCGATTTCCTGATGCACTGAAGCACAGAGTAATAATGTGTTACAAAATTACAACAATTATTCGATGTAAGGGAACTGCGTGATGCCTTACAGTTTTGAGTTATTTGCAGAGTCACTAAATAAACTGCAATTACAAATGTAACACTATACTAGATTTTAACTTACTTGAATATCTTATATGTAATTAAAATTTTGGGTAACCACAGAAAATCAACTTAAAATTCATTCGCCCCTGCGTGCGTGCGTGCGTGTGTGCGTGTGGATCACAAGAAACTAATTTTTTGAAGAAATAATTTGGTCACACGCACAGAAGACGAAGAAAAATGTTCTTTTGTTACAACGAACATCCTGAAGTACGGAACTTTGAAAAAGCAGAAAACATTCATAAGGATTTTCCGTACCATTTTCATCATAAATGACCATTTATTCGCCTAGTAACTGATCACAACCCTGCAGCAAGTACGACACCCTCCGTTAGTTCCCACTCGTCTGATTACACGCTACATGTTTTGAAACCGGCTGGTCGGACACACGTCGGATGTAATCAGACGAGTAACGACTAAACGACAGGTGTTGTATTTGGTGGACGCTTGTAACTAATACAAAGGTATGGCGGAGAAACTCGGAACACATTCTTTTCAATTAAGAGCAAAGAAACGTCAAGAAGAACAGGCCGCCTGTAGGTGCGTGTACGTTCAAGAAAAGCACGAAGTACTGCGCAATCTGGGTAAGTGGGTTCCAAAAACACAACTCAAGAAGGCACCAACGGCTGTAAGGAAAAGGCATGGGGGGACAGAAATACCTGAACACTTAAAAGAGACAAAAAAGGGCGGGGGAAAGAAAGATTTCAATTTACTAATGAACGAATAGAAGAAAGGAAACTACAAAGGAGAAAGGAATAGAGACAAGAAATGAAATACAGTTTTGGGCAATCAATTATTTTGATATAAAGTAAACGTACGTTACAGCTTACATTTGACAAACATTATACCATCTCCTAACTTGTGCTTCAGAATGACAGCATATCAGTTATTACGGAGATATGTTCATTAATGAAATTTGACATAAGCTGAAAGTATATTGCTTCATACACCTTGTGCCACGTTTGCGTAAAAAATTGGCTCAAACCTGTCAGGAAGTCAACTTGCTGACACGAGTAGTTTCTTTTTTACATTTTTCCTTTCAAAAATAGCGACTGATTCTTACAATTCCTTCCTGCAGTTCATCGTTTCTTTCTTTCTTTCTTTCTTTCTTTCTTTCTTTCTTTCTTTCTTGCTTTCTTTCTCTTTTTCTTTCTTTCTTTCTCTCTTTCTTTCTCTCTTTCTTTCTTTCTTTATCTTTCTCTCTCTTTCTTTCTTTCTCTCTCCTTTCTCTCTTTCTTTCTTTCTCTTTCTTTCTTTCTCTCTTTCTTTCTCTTTCTCTCTCTTTCTTTCTTTTTCTTTCTTTCTTTCTTTCTTTTCATCAGATAAATCAGTTTAGGACGAGGCGCACTCAGTCATTCTTCGGTATGTGCCAACACCCACATTAAACACACACAACATATCTCTCCAAGAAATGTGATATTCAGTACGCCAATTACAATGGACACACATTTCAACTCTTAAAACACTTGCCGCCTGAAACACTTGCCGAAAACACTCTGCTAAATGAGCTGGAGTAGATGCTAGTCCAGTGAGGCTTGTATGAAATCCCTAAGGATCATCAATACCCCAGTAGACACTACGTTCTGTCCAACATTTAACAGAAGAAATCTCGTAGTAGGAAGGTACAAAGGACTGCGATGGTTTCAGGGAGGACGGAGGTGGAGAAGCAGAATATAAGACGGTACTGCCGGGGAGGAGCTATCTGAAATCGATCATCCTACTAGTACGTAGAATGTCTCAATACGGAACCCACGAGAGTGGCTCTGTACTACAATAAGTACGACTACAGAACTGCGCAAAGGGGCCAGACACACGGCTGGTCCTCTGAAGACCCTTGCAGCCTTCCTTACAAGTAAAAGAAGTGACAATAATTTGCCCCAAGGATTCACGTCTTCTGAGACGTTACACCATGCCGACTGGCAAAGAGTTCGTGGTGTAACATCCCAGAAGGCTTGAATCTTCAGCAACACCGCTATGACAGCCTGAAGCATGGCGTGTAAGGCAACACTGAAACAAATTTATATACAGACTGGCGCAAGGTAAAGTTAATGCCTGTGTGTTTACGCCACGGATTTGCAGTCTTGATGAAGTCACGTGGATCAGAATTTTAAACTCTGACAAGAGGAAGGTGTTAAACCGTGTTAACAGTTATAAAAATAACCGGTTATCAGTACGGCCACCTCAATTTCTGTTATTTCTTCAGACACGAAGTCTTCAGCTACCGAAGCATAGTGCTGGGCTATCAAAAGTGCTACCAACGATTTCAATCGACCAACCAACGTGCCAGTCAATTTTCTATTTACGAGTATAAGAACACACACTGCGTTCAGCCTTACATCCGAAATATTTCCGTTTCAATTATTGACCGGCTATCCTCATCTTTTTAGCATGTTTATATTTCATTTAACGACGCTGTCGGTAACTCGGAATGTATAGCTTCGAATGCTTGGTTGGCAGTAAATGATGGCTCCAAACTGATGTGAAGGTGAAAAGCGGTGACGTTATTTAAGGCCCATACACCTCTTTCAGCAACAGTGAGTCACTTTCATCTAAAATCTGCGTGCTGTCGTTCTTTCGTTCACAGAGACTCCCAGTTACCATTCAAATTTGTGCAACGTCGTGTTCCACGAACCATTTTAGCCACTAAGTCAGTCAGTCAGTTGTTTAGACAATCAATCAGTCGCAGCCAGCCAAATGAAATGACTGCAGCCAGCCTTTATGTCAGAAAATTTGCTAGTTAGTCACACTGTCAGAAAACGATTCGCTTGGCAGTGTATTTAGAAAACATTTGTACTATAGGCAAAAGCAGTGACACAAAGGCCTGTGAGCGCCAGGGATGAATTAGAAGGAAGCAGAATTGGTCTAGACGAGAGAAAAGAACATGCAAAAAGGGGCCAATAGGGAGAAGGACGAAGACAGAAAAAGTTTTGCTGCAACAACATTGGAGCTAATGGAAAACGATTTACTGTTCCTGTTGCAAATAGACAGGAAGTGACTCAACAGGCTCAGAACTGGGACAGACTCTGTATGATAATAAATGGGAGGTTATCGATGCGAAGGCATCTCTGCGGTTGGTAGCCATTACTGCATTCCCCGCTACATCAAAACCAATGGTGGCCCAGTCCACATGATTAATTTCACTGAACGTATTAAAAAAATGTTATTTTCTTTCGTACTGTTAACAGCCTGGCCACATTAGGATTTAAACTGTGCGTCCAGCAATAAATTCAGCTGGAAAGGAGTTTTAATTAAAACGTGGCGAAACAGAACAACACTGGCTACTAAATGCCGTTCTTAACACGTTACGTTATCATTATTTTTGCCTGGAGTTACTATGCAGAATACACTTTTGATAAAGATCAGAAGATTTCTGATGAAAAAGCGCATTGTCTTACCATTTTCCTGAAGAATTAGGAATCAAAAGGAGATTCTATCTGTACTGGAGATCGAACCCGGTATATTCCAGACAGGAAGCAGGAATGTCAACTGACGTAGCTCATAATAAATTGTTTTAGAATAATCATATCCTTCCTCATTCAGCGTGGTGTAAAATTTCTCTTCTATAGTTATGAAACGAAAGAAGCACAAACTTAAATAATAATCAGAGAAAGTTTCCATTGTTTAAATCGCTATTCACAAAACTCCGCGTTCAAAGTCTTGCTGTAGCAACGTGGCCCGGCATCCTGTAATGTCCCTCTATATCCCGGATGTTACTAATTAAATTTATCAAGTTCTACACGCGCACTTCTCTTGAAATTTTATTGGACTTTCATTACTGAATGGCATGCAATTCGAAGTTGCATAATGCCTTCTTGGCGTATGTAACTACTAGCACTATCACCACTACTAGCACTATCACCACTACTAGCACTATCACCACTACTAGACGTCACTGTCAAGCGTGACGGCGAAAGCAGTCTCCTTTTGCCATTCCGCATATTCACGTCCTTGCCGCCTTTACCACAGTGTTCCTTCCTCATTCATTTTATTTGTCTTTCCCATCATTATATCTGTCCCACTTTTCAGCTTTGACACAATTCATTCATTTTGCTCTTCCCTTTTTTATGCTATTTGTACCTTTACCACATTTTTCAATTCTCCCGCGTTTCTTTCCAATCCATTTTGTCTTCCTATCGCCATTCTATATAGTTCTTCCCATGCCCTAGCAACGGTTTTAAAATAGTGTTGCATTACAACCTAACGTGAGAAGAATTCGCCTTCTTAACATCGCACCACCGCCACCGCCATCACCGCCGCAGGCACCGCCACCACCGCCGCAGCCGCCACCGCCACCGCCGCCGCCGCCCCACCACCACCACCACCACCGCCGCCGCCGCCGCCACCACCACCACCGCCGCCTGTCCCTTAGTCTATTTTTCAGGATGGAACAGCTTTCCCGACTCACGTAGTCCTTCTACGTTACTGCAACTGCATTCGTAATTAAAAATTTTACGTGAAGGTAGAATACGCGTATACACGTAGGCTACGTGACACTCGAAATGACCCCTGAAGCAGAAGGGAAGGCAGCGTTATGCAGAATTATCCCTCTCAGTTGTGGGTTTCATGAAGGAGAAGCGAGAGTTCTAACATTCAACTTTTTGTCTAAACCACCAACATTTTCCACTCTTCGGCGTTTTTACACTTCCACCCCGCTTAGTCCAACGGCTGGTTTCAGAGCGCTTTTTTGTAGAATACTTGAGTCCCATGTATCAGTAACGTTCATCGCTTCCAGATTGGGAAAGGCTAGAAAATGTGTGTAATCGAATTAAAATGGCAGATTCCTACCCTCCGCTTTCAATCCGCTGAACGTTTATCCAATTTAAATTCTGTCACTTTGACAGAATGTTAAAGCCTCAATCTAACTCAACCTGTATGATAACGTTTCTTTTATCGGCCAGAGATACAACTGAAATGAATTCTTGCAACAGATTCTTTTCCATTCGCATGATGAGTTAGCACGACAGTTGCTTAGCCATTTGAAGCACGGATTTCATCTATATTACACGCAACGGTTCAGCTGTAACTCACAGCAACGTACTGCATCTCAATACAAAAACATCTTGTTAATGCTGTATAGGAAAATAATGGCGATTTATTGCAAAAATTATACTAAAAGCCTTAATAAACTGTGTGCTCAAAATACACATTTTTTCCAGTGTTAAAGCACGATGGTACATACAGTTACCACTGTGCTTTAGATGGTTACCACTTGTAAGAGTAAGGGTCTTGGTTATTCGGCTGATCAGATCCAGGACGATGAGATGGGCATTGCATAGGTAAGTTTGGGGACAAAAGAAATACATACTGCGTTTTGGTAGCGAAACCTGATGGAAAGAGACCACTTGGAAGACAATGGCGTAGATCGGAAGATAATATTAAAATTGAGTTTAAAAAAAGAGAATTGATTTGGACTGCCTTCGTTTGGCTCAGTGGAGGAACCAATGGCAGTTTGTAGTGAGTTCGGTAGTGAAAATTCGGGTTCCATAAAATGCATCTGATTTCTCGGCTACCTGCAGTATTATTACTTTCCAAAGCAGGACTCTGTTCCATGGAGTTAGTTAGTTAGTTAGTTAGTTAGTTAGTTAGTTAGTTAGTTAGTNCTGTTCCATGGAGTTAGTTAGTTAGTTAGTTAGTTAGTTAGTTAGTTAGTTAGTTAGTTAGTTAGTTAGTTAGTTAGTTAGTTAGTTAGTTAGTTAGTTAGTTAGTCAGTCAGTCAGTCAGTCAGTCCGTCCGTCCGTCCGCCCGTCCGTGAATCTGTCACAGATTTTGTTTGTTTGTTTGTTTGTTTGTTTGTTTGTTGATTGGTTAGTTACAGGGTCTCCAGTAAAGGATGCTAAGACGAATACTTTCACCGATGATGTAGGAAGTAACAGGCGGCTGCAGAAATTTGCAAAAATACGAGTTCTGTAATTTGTACTACTCACTGAACACTAACGTAAAGGTAAAGGAATACCTGTACTGGCCTGGACAGACCCATCCGGTTCCAGGAGGTTGAGACTCCCAGATTTCAAGACAATCGGCACATGATGGGGGTAAGGTTGTCAGCCCTAGGCACCGGCCGCCTTTACCCCCACCCACAGGAAACATTCCTGGTATTCATTTCTGTTAGAGGCTGAGTCGACCCCAGGCCCATAGTGCGGCCGGAAGGATTATGGCAATGATGACACCATCGTGAATCGAACCCGCGACCTGCCGGCTTGCAGCGCAGTGCCTCAACCAACTGCGCCACCGAGTGGCCCACTAAACACTAAGAGGGTGATAAAAAAACTATGATGTAACTTGACAGTTCTGTGATAAAAGTTCACACAATTTTAGCAGCAAATTATCGCTTCCGAGGCATAGTCCACAAATGTCTCATCCTTCACGTCGTTCTTGATTCAGTCACCCTAATAGCACGCCGTACAAATAAGCAGAAACAATGAAGCTTCTCATTAGGTAGGCTTAAATTTCTCGAGACTCGTGTTAATCCCCTCCTTAGGTACGAGCACTCTCAGCGCTCTCAGGAAATGTAAAGAAAAGTCGGCCTTACTAAGTGGTGACAGAGAAGATGCTGTGTTAATTTTAAGATCAGCCTAAACCTCAATTTGTATAATAGAGACTCTCTAAGGAAAACCGACGCCTTTTTAGGGATAAACAATTTTGAAGAACAATGTAAACAGTGGTAAAGAAAGAGAGGGGCCAGTTTTTCAGGGATGCGACGCGGCGTCAAATGGCGTTTGTTTCCTGACGTTTTGAAAGTGTGTAGTGGTCACATCTTCAAAGGTCTTCTTCAACTTTCAGATCCTTGAAGATTAAACGATTATGTTGTCTCGAAACGTCGGGAAACAAATACCCTCTGAAGAAGCGTCACATCCGACCCGACCTGACACCTTATCCACACAGCTGCGAAAGCCTTAAATCTCTAAGGGGTCCGACTGTTTACCCGCTCAAATTCAGAGATAAATCGGTAAGATGTGTTTTGTACTGATCTCAGCACAAACAGCAATAATTATTTCCCTACATAGCACTAACTGACTGGTTTTTATAACCGAGATGGAGTGTGTTTACTGCGCGGTACGCACTGAGTCCTTATATAAAACAGATTCGTCGTTAAAGGGTTGAGGCCGTGTCATGGCTCAGGCGGGTAGACGCCGGGCTTTCACTGGATTCGATCCCAGATCGGTTTGTGTGATGTCTGCGGTGTGCAAACTGGCATGGAAACAGGTTGTTCCTCAAGTACTTTACACTTTCCCCTGTCAATATCATTCCACCACGCTCCATACTAACTAATTTTCTACACGCTGGTCTCACCAGGACACACGAGTGCAGCCTGAGAGACTTCCAAAGAGGAACGTCCTTTCAGAAAGGGGGCAGCATTAATTAGAAAAGTACTTCCACTTTTATGAAAGGGCTGACTCACTAGTGGCTCGCTCCGTCCCTTCAGTCACACGTTAGGACAGTGCGTTAAAGTCCCTTACGACCGCTTCTTTCGACACACTTGCCAAGTCACTATTCACAAATGACTCAGTACAGTAGAACAGTAACCGTAAAACAAACTAATGGCGAACTATGCTACGTTATTGCCGATTACCACTAGTTATGTGAGGAAAGGACCTTCGGTAAATGACGGTAATCAGCCTAATGTCTAACAAAGCTGGATTTTAGCGTCTAGATATAACTCCCCTTCCACTAACAATTATTAAGCGTCAGCGCTTTCTCTTATAGAATTGCTAGAGAATGAGGGTTATCATTTTTAATTGTAAGCTATGTTACAGCATGAGAAATATCTCCATTCTCCCCACAAAACCCCATTATACCCTCTTTTGTAACTGCAGGCCAGCGTGCGAAACAAGTGTTATTGTCACCGCATAACATGAGTGTACAGCCAGGAAGGACGGTATTATGCAAGGGGATGTGGGGTGAGAACTGTGGTCTGCTACCCAGTCAACACCCAGATCGTCTCCAAACACAGGACTGTCTCTTATACGCACAAAACGTATTGAAAAGTTTCAGATGACCTGGATGTAAAAACTAAATGTACCATATCAGAAATTCACAAGCTGAAGGACTGCGAGTGCGTTATTGGTTGAAACTGCAATTACAGGAAGGAGTGACTCACTCAATCACTACGTGAGACTATGATGCTGTAGCGTTTGATACCGGTTACAACCAATAACTCGGCTGCACTGTAAAAACGAAACGTCGCCTGACTCTACAAACGAATAATCGCCACTTGATATGTGGCAGTCCGCTGCACTGAGTTCCCTTTCAGTACTACAGATTGACGTGGTTCTATGGTACCTGCCCTAGCGTACTCGTGATTTAGGATTGGGACTAGATATTGTGGATTGAGGGTGGTTGAAGAACAAAGTGGTGAACAGAACATATAGTCATACAAACAGATAACCTTGACCTAATCAAGGAAAACCAGAGGGACAAGACGTATAGCACGGTAGGTCAGTGCTATACCTCGTACATTTTATTTGGAAAGATATGAAATTATAAGCAAGTCTGGGCAGCTAGTAGGCCCGCGGGTGATAGGATAATGTCAGACTGTTGTGGAAAATACACACACTTCACTTTATACACTGGTTACAACTAAATGAGGTTAATATTCTTTACTTCTTGCGTCGTAACATCTTAACACGCCGATCTCCAGTGGCCGCGCGGTCTAAGTCGTAGGTCTGCAGCCGAGCGCTTGCTGGGATCGTGGGTTCGAATCCCACCGGGGGCATGTATGTTTTTTTTCGTGTGAATGTTTGTGTTGTCAGGTAGAGGTCTCTGCGACGGGCCGATCCCTCGTCCAGAGGAGTCCTACCGACTGTGGTGTGTTCCTGAGTGTGATCAAGTGAAAATAAACAACCTCGACACCTACTGTAAGTATGTAGAAGAGGTAAGGACTGCGAAACGAAACATTTTAACACTCTGATACTGCGTAGGATGTCTAGGATGAGAAAGAAAATCTTACACACGTCAAGATGGAAGTACAAGAATCTACGGAAACACTGCGGTTTTAATAAGCTGTGACGATGGGCAGGGCCAACTACAGTGATGCTAAGTAAGCTTTCGTCACAAGACTTTTAACTTCAATGGAGTCAGCTGGCTCAGTGCGGGTTTTAATAAACGACCCTTTTGAACACGGTAATGAGTTTTGAGTCTGCATAAAAGCATATACTTAATGAGCCAGGTAGCAGGCCGGTCGGTCATTCAGTTCAGAGTTAATTATTTGATCACTTGCTAGGCAGTTTAAGTACTCTTATGAGCGGATTAAATTCGGAGACGGCCTGCTACCCTTCACTTAGGGTCTTCTGTCTTCAACCCTGCTATTTAAAAACGTAAAGATTAAAAGGGAAAAAGCTATAGTTTTACCCGCAGTTTTGTACGGAGAGAAGCTTGGTCTGTCACATTAAGGGAAGAATGTTGACTGAGGGGTTCAATTGAAACGAAATTTTATTAGCAAGGCTAATACTACGACAGTCAAATTCTACTATCTCTGTTGCGTGATTCAAACACTACGCTGATAGAACTTGACATTTCGGAGACTGGCCGTATTAGCAACGAACTTTAACTTCACGTAGCAAGCCCAACTGACTAGGTTCCCTGTTTGACCCGACAGTTGACAAACAGGTGTGGATAAATAAATACAACGAGAAGATACACAATTTTTATTACTACACGTCGAATTCAACAATTTCACGTCCGAAGAAACTACAGTGGTCGATCCCAGTGGCCGCGCGGTCTAAGGCGTAGGTCTGCGGCCGAGCGCTTGCTGGAACCGTGGGTTCGAATCCCACCGGGGGCATGGATGTTTGTCTCTTGTGAGTGTTTGTGTTGTCAGGTAGAGGTCTCTGCGAAGGGCCGATCCCTTGTCCAGAGGAATCCTACCGACTGTGGTGATCAAGTGCAAATAAACAACCTCGACACCTACTGTGAGTAGGTAGAAGACGGAACGACTAAGAAAGAAAGAAACTACAGTGGACTAGCCATAGTCATACCAGTTGCTTAATTAATTTAGGTAATCAATTAGTCAGTTAATTAGGCATGAAGTTAATTAGATTACTAGACCTCTGACGAGTTAGTCACGTGATAGACCGTTATTCGCTCAGCCATTTATTTATCCCATAAACATGCCAGTTACGCTTCTGTCCCCCCCCTCCACCTCCCGCAACGACCCCAAGTTATTCATCTTTCTCTCTGCCCCGAACGCCACAAAACCCTACTCTTCTCAACACCCAGACAGACGGGCCCGTTCGCAGGACCGTCACATTCGGCAGTGTTTGGTTGTTTTTTGTTTGTTTGTTTGTTTGTTTGTTTGTTTAATTATGAAAGTTTGGCGCCGGGTTGGATGCAAAACTAATAAATCCAGTTGACATTTCCAGAAATCTCGGATCCGGGTTCATGAACGACGTCAGCGTTGTGGGGGACTGTTATTCCCCTCTGTTCACAGGACGGTAGTGAGGTAACAGACGGTTGCAGCTCACCTCTGAGCTCATTCAGGTGAAACCCTCCGGTTAAATTACACAATATTTGCTACAGATAGGGATTTGTGTGCAGCTAGTGACCTGGAACGTACGGATCGGGCAAAAACTGAATTTAATAACGCACGGTTTATATTCCGTGTCTCTCATAAGAGAACCGCGTCTGTTACAAAATGAGGATAAGACGAGAAACGGAAAAAGGAGAAATGCAGGAAGCATAAATAAATAAGGAATAAAACAGAAACAAAACAAGGTAAGGAAGGAAATGAAACGGATAGACATAAACTAAATCATTCAAAGAATAAAGCAATAGGGCATGCAAATTACATACAAAGTTGAATCCAAGTAGAAGACGTAGGAAAAGAAGCAAAAGAAACAATAAGAGAAGGCAGAAGAGATACACAAACAAAGAGTAAAATATGACCAAGGCCAGGTCAAACAGAAAAGGGCAGAAATCGCACTCGATTCATTGTTTTTCACGCGCAACAAAAGCACAAGTTCCTGGATCCGTGGACACAGCGGGCCGCATCAGGTAAGAGTGACAACTATGTCCTACTTGGGGTAAAAAATGCGGCAGCTCTGACTAGTGCGAAACAAGGTCTATGATGCTCCATGAGTGTCACCACATATATTCGGATATAAATTTACGAATGTTTCGAAAGAAACTGCTGCCTCCATCTTCAGGGAAATATCCTTCTTACCCTAAAGATGCAGGAGGGCTTTTCTTCTAATCGTTGACAAATTTATACCACATTACACAGCGTTACATAGATACCATGCTCTTCCTAGCCAAGGACGTTAACCCTTTAAAGACGAAGCGTATCTACTTTATACAAGGACTCAGTGCGTACCGCGCTGTAAACACTCTCCACTTGGGCTATAAAAACCAGTCTCTTAATGTTTTATAAGGCAAAAGTAGCTGTTTGTTCTGAGATCCGTACAAAACACATAAACGCAATGTGGGCACCACGTAGAATTTTTTAATGTTAAACCGGGTGGTATGTAAAGTTACCGCTAGGCTTTGAAAGGTCAAAGAGCCTCCAAACCCACACGGTGTGTGGAGTATGGGACTGCGCTTTAAACTTTTATATCAGTCGTCAGCAACTTTATGAACAGTCTGAAGTGTTAACGACACATTGCAGCCTATGAACTGACACAAGATAGTCAGTGAACTTCAATAAAAACACAACCACTGAATAGTCTTAAGTTCCAGTTAATAATAAAGGAACAAAGTGACGTTTTCACACACTTTCCCGCATTTATCACTGTTGTACCAAGTCATTAGTGGTGCCGCCGATATGAAATGCACTTCGTACTGCTCTAATAGCCACGGTACAGCCGTCGACATTTATACCTTTATGCATTATTTCACATTACTTAGTTTATAAATGGGATGAGACAGTTACAGGGTACTGGAACCTCACATGTGACAACTGTAGCAGCTCCTGAAGCACCATATCATTATTTTATCTGGCCCATATCGTTGGTCACTTCCTGAGGTTATTCCAGTTTCACACGAGTTTGGGTCAACGAATTGTAGTTGAATTTATGGCAGTTAATATTGGGTTATTTATTTAAGTTATTTATTTTAAAAAGCTTTCAAATTTTTAGTTCAATATACTGCAGTCATTATTAGGTTTCAACTACCATATCTAACACTCTAAGTCCCAGTATTTACCTTACATATCTGCAGGTCGCATTGCACCTGTCAGTAAAGTTTTACATAGACTGTTGTGACGGACCGCCCACCTCTCTACATTGTTGTTCATTCATCACAAGCGGATGTCACACGTAAAGATGCATATCATATGCCAATAAAATCATCTGATAAAATTAAACCCATAATTATATGCTTCGGTTAAGACACTGTTATTCTTTACACCGGGGCCTACTGGAAATAATCCAACATGGAATGAGTGTTCAGACTTTTCACGAATTATGTTTTTTGAAACTAAATAAATTCCAGCAAGTAAACGTGTTATTTTTCAGCCACCAATTAACTGTGCTCAGTTATGATGATTTCTAGTTTCAATACACGGTCCTGATGTTTACAGATCAAAGCCCGCCTTGTTCATGTGCGCGTATTAGGTACCATACAACGACAATGATACCAACGGAATTACTTCGTGTATCGTTTGTTAGCTCACAACTATGGTGTTATTTCCTGTTTTAATCCTTTCAAAGCTGGCTTTTGTTCAAAGAAGCTTTTTTTTTCGTAATAATGCATTTCCATGGTAACGTATAATTGCTATTGTGCAAACCAAACGAATAGTTAGCTATAATTATCGAGAGATGGCGACACACTTCCTTCACTGGTTTTCAGGAACAACAGATATAACCACTAAACGGCGGCCGGTGCTTCTGAACGAGTTACCCCGTGAGTAACACTGCTAGAGTCAACATTCACTTGATTCCAGTGATTCCAAATAGCTTCAAAAGAATGTTTTCATGAGTTGGAAGATAAAATATACTCATACATATAGGTATTATGTTAAGCAAGAACTTAAAACAGAAAGGAAAATGTAAACATTTGTAACAACTTTTTGTAACGACAACGAATTAGAAAAATCGGTGCCGATGAAATCAGTACACGTACAAAGGAACTCTTTTTTACGTCATCCACTGTATTATTGTACGTCGTATATTCATGAATTATAAACAATTAAAAGGACTTAACTGTAACCCTTTCCACATTGTTGTGCTTTTTTTTTTTTGGTCTAGTGTTGTGAATTCCTTTCTATATTCTTTGTAGTTATACGAACGCCTTCAGTTGTTGGTAGCACTGTGTATAGCAATACACAATAATTTTACGTTACCATGGAAATTGTTTCCGTAGTTAGCAAGCCTCGAATATTTGGCTTCATTGTTAACAGACAACAGGACAGGCCAAACCCAAGACAAACACGGACCAGAACTCCAACTTGTTATCAGGCGACACATCTCGTCAGTAACATCAACCCCTTAAAGACGAAGCATATCTGTTTTATATAAGGACTCTGTGCGTACCGCGCTGTAAACATCCGCCACTTCGGTTATAAAAACCAATCAGCTGATTATGTATAAATCAAAAGTCGCTGTTTGCTCTGAGATCCGTACAAAA
The DNA here is from genome assembly GCA_013340265.1 of Coptotermes formosanus. NCBI lineage: Eukaryota > Metazoa > Arthropoda > Insecta > Blattodea > Rhinotermitidae > Coptotermes > Coptotermes formosanus. Next base: position 165,319 of record BLKM01000241.1, on the reverse strand, counting down.
CACATAAACGCAATGTGGGCACCACGCAGAATTGTTAATTGTTAAACCTGGCGGTACGTAAAGTTACCGCTAGGCTTTAAAAGGTTAAGGATGCTGAAATTCCGGATTTTTTCTCTGCATGACCAAACGACTCCAAACCTGTATATTTTATACGGCAGTAACGCAAGGCGTTATTGATGTTCTATGTCTTTAGCCCGTGGAAACGGAAGGAGGTCAAAGTACGAGAGCAGTATTCTAAACCACACCCTCACAGAATTATTTCAGTACACCGCGGACCTTACAAACCATGCAACACAGAGCAACCCCCTCTGTCATAACCACCCCATCCCCTAAAACACAAACCAACCCCATTTCATGAATATAGATTAAACGTCAGAAGAGTTATGAGGTCACTACTTCAGAAGCGCCCGCCGGATAAAGCCACCCTAAGCCCTTTCCACCCCCACCCCTGCTGCTCCACCGAAAGTATGGAAGATAGGATGACTACCTACAGAAAATGGTTACAGGGGGCTTTATGTGATATAATAAGTTTACAAACAGCAAACAGGTTAATAACAAAATTATAGCTTCGGCCTGTCTCTCCGTCCCTCCGCATGGAACAACTCGACTCCAACTGAAAGTATTTTCATGAACTTTGATATTTGAGCATTTCTCGAAAATATGTCGAGAAAATTCAAGTTTCTTTAAAATCTGACAAGAATAATGGGTACTTTATATGAAGACATACGTGCTTGTATGATAATGCCCGCTGAATTCTTCTTAGAATGAGAAATGTTTCAGACGAATGTTGGAGGAAATCAAAACACACACCTTATGTTCAATAACTCTGTTACCGAAAATCGTGCCGTTTACGAGACAATGTGGAAAAACGTGGTACAGCCAGACAGGCCACATACGATAATATAATACGGCGCACGCGCTATGCATGCCGGATAAAGAAGGCAAGGCTAGAGGCACACACACTCAGAATATGTAAGACTTGTTGCTTTCCCACGGCAACAGTGGTTAAGCGAACGCGCCTCAATGTTACGTTTATATGTACATTTCCTTCCTTTTCTGAAATTTATTCCATAAATATAGTGCGTTTATTGCATTACTCTGGTACATTGTTGCATTTAACTACTATTTTGTTGCTACAATGGCGTTTTTGCACAGAAACGCATTTGTAAAAACAAAAGAGTGTCAAGTGCAAGGAAAGATTTAAAAAAATGTTCACATTTTTAATGTGTCTGGCCACAGTGTGAAATAAAATTACAAATGCCCATGTTTTATTCTCCTGTCTCCCATTTATCTAGACGGGCAGAGGGTACTTCAGTCCTGCCAACATCTAGACGCACACCATAGGGCTATAACTGCGGGATTTTGGTTGTAAAATTTGTAACCGATCATTTCTTCACTTGTGTCACCTCAGACTCATCTCACTGAAAGACTTGGCCATAGCCTACCTTGTATTTGGGAGGTCCCGATTTCAAAAGTCAGCCCACAGACCTGTTATCTTGACTAATAGTCTCAATGGTTTCCTTGAATTTATAAAAACTGAGGACAGAACATAATTAGGCCACGACCACTTCCACATCATTCCAAATTCATCACACATTAATCTCATCATTTGAAGTTATATGGTTACGGCCCGTGCAAGAAGAGAACTGTCAAAAAAAGCACGAAACACAGATCACATATCTATAAGTTGCTGTCACATTTAAAGGCAGAACAATCAGTAATTTGTATAATATCAAAGCTGAATGCTATAATGTTGACGTTGTCTATGATCACTGGTCTGATAAAAAACAGAACCGTTAAATAAAACAAGAAAGACAAATCTCACGTACATAACATGCTGGCGTAACTTACGGCATAATATGCTGTATTTGTTACAATTTCAAACATTAACCTTTTAAAGCCTAGCGGTAACTTTACATACCACCAGGTTTAACATTAAAAAATTCTACGTGGTGCCCACATTGCGTTTATGTGTTTTGTACGGATCTCAGAACAAACAGCAACTTTTGCATTACAAAACATTAAGAGATTGGTTTTTATAACCGAAGTGGAGAGTGTTTACAGCGCGGTACGCACTGAGTCCTTATATAAAACAGATACGTTTCGTCTTTAAAGGCTTAATGCTGTTTCAAAAATCCTGGCTGTCTCCGCCTTCGCCCATTACCATCATCCAAATACATGTGCCATTTTGACGTCATCATATATTATTCCCCAAATTCCTTCAACATCTCAACTTATTATTTTTTTAAGTATTTATTTCACATGCAAGTGACAACCATAAAAAATGAACACGGCGATATAAATGAATAAATAAATAAGGGGGGGGGGCAAGACAAAGCACGATAACAGGCGTAAGGAGAATATTTTTAGAAGTGCTGGAGGGTAAACAGAGCACTTTGCTTTGTAAAGACTTTCATGTCGCGAAGACGTCTAACTTCTTGGCTGCTACCGGGGTGAAGGGGTGCGGAGAGACTGAAGGGCGAGGAGGGGGGGTGCTTCACAGCTGAACAAATTCTATTATTTGTTTTCATCTACCCACGTTCAAAGCGAAGGGACACACACAGGAAAGGATGTTCAAAGGACTGGTGCATTTGGATGACAACAGAAGACGAAACAACACAAAAGATTTCTCTTTTAAGGTTATAAGAGATCCTAAGCCGTAAGAGAAAAAGTCCTGAATAGGTTTACCACACGAGTTCCTGATACTAAGTGATTGGTGTACGAATTATTTAACCCCTTGAAGTTATAAAGACTGATATCAACCTCAACTCTATGTAAAGATTCAGCTCGTACCGCGCAGTAACACACCCCGTCACGGCTATAACAAGTCAGTTAATGTTGTATAGGGAAATAGACTTTATGAGATTCACACGAAACACACAAATGCAATGTGTGGGCAGAACGTAAAATTTTGAATGTTGAACCTGGAGGTACATAAAGTAACCACCAGGAAGTACAGGGTTAAAGCACATTGGTTGCTACAAGCAAAAGTAAGTTTTCTCGCGTACAGAAATAAGTAACGAAATACACTGCTTCATTTGAAATATGTCTTGTTTTTTGTTGCTTCGTACTTTGTGTGACGACTTCAGGCAATGCCAGGCCATGTTTTTCCCATCAGACTGCGGTCAGCTCGTAACATGTGATCCTATAATAACGGAAGTGCCGTACCGAACAGGGAATACACGGAAATGTTTTATTTGTTTCCTTCTTTATTCTTTTGCTTCAACTGATGAAGACAGTGTCATCACTTCCAATATTCAAGTAGATCTGTGATGAATATTTTACAAAGGTGCTTACACTTTCTGCGCTGCGTGACCATTGCAAGGTCTGTACACGCAAAAAACACCCCAAGAGACAGTTTACCCATTGCCTCGGATTCTAAACATTTAGCACTCGACGTGTTAAGTCGCATGTACACTGTCTGTGTTGGTTCACTGTACTTTCTACAGAATTATTTGTAGTCATTCACTCGCTGCATTGCATGCGTATGAAACTTGGTAGGGAGTAAACAATAGGAACAGAATGTCTACGAATATGTAAAGCAGTCGCATTACAGGCCTGGACAGGCCCAGAGGGTTCCAGGAGGTTGAGGCTCCCAGATTTCTAGACAATCGGCACATGAAGGTGGTAAGGTTGTCAGCCATACACACCGGCCGCGTTTACTCATTTCTGTTAGCGGCTGAGTCGACCCCAGGGCCATAGTGCGACGGACAGGATTATGCCAATGAAAAAAATCCACTGACGCCATCGGGAATCGAACCCGCGACCTGCCGGTTTATAGCGCAGTGCCTCAACCAACTATGCCACCGCGGCCCACGTCTAGGAATATATGCTGAGGAAAACTTGGACCCCAAACAGTGGAAAGAACAAGAAGTGCAGGAAGTCATGTATAACGACCAGCTCCAGATGCGACTGATGTGTGTGCGGCAAGGAAGGAGGAAATGAAAAAAAAAAATTAAAATCGAATTTTGGTTGGTACTGCTCATGAAAATACACCTTCTTTGAGAAGACCAGGGTATAGATGGGAAAGTAATATTAAAAATCACCTTAGAGGACTTACTTGGAGAATATCCAGGCATAGGTGGGAGGGTGATATTACAAATGACTTTAGACGAATAATTTGTGAAGATTCGACAGGATAACAGCCAATGGCGCTCTTTACCGAAAACTTGGTTACACAAACGGAAGAGGCGATGATCGATTCACAATATAGTATTCTTCACTGCCAGGGAGTTTCGGTGTACCGTCTTCAGAACTGTGCTCTATTGACGTATCTACAGAAACAAGAACGATCTGCAACAGAAAACAATTACCACAGAAACCGTATGACGAAGAAAAACAAAATAAAACTGAAGAATAAAAAGAGACACTGGAAAAAGAAGATGATAACTGCAAATACCAGTTTAACACAGCGCAGAAAGCTGGTACATCGGCCAAGACAAACCGCGTCGCTCTGCAACCACACGTTCGCCTGTACTAGCGATGTTATTGTATGCCTTCCACATTATAAAATTATTGGCAGAGACTTCGAAATTTTCCACGTGACATATACTGTCATACGGTACTACAAATTGTGTATCTATGCTAGGCGTTTATTCTCTACGTAGCTTGGTTCATTCTGCTACGTAAAAAAGTGGGAAATCCTACTCCCGTTTGGAATATAAAGAGATATACGAATATATCAGTTTATCGGCTGCGCGGTCTACGGCGTGGGTCTGCGGCCGTTCGCTTGTTGGTATTGTGGGTTCGAATCCCGCCAGGTGCATAGATGTCTGTCTCTTGTTAGGTAGAGGTCTGTACGTCGGGCTGATCACTCGTCCAGAGGAGTCCTACCGAGTGTGGTGTACGTAACTGAGTGTGATGGTGAAACCTCGATAATGAGGAGGCCCTGACCCATCGGGGGCTGTTGCTCCACGGGGGGGGGGGGGACAGTTTATCTCATTTTGTTCCGCACTTCTTTCGAACTTAGTTTCTTTTCAAACACTAATTTTTTTTCTAAACTCAGATACAGAAACAGCACAACCCGCATAGCATAACGAACTGAAATTCAAGCCTGTTGAACCATCATAATTTCTAACTTTCAATAAGTCCTCGCGTTGTGTCACTTTATTTTATTCTTATTTAGTTTTATTTTATTCTTATTTAGTTTCATTTTATTCTTATTTAGTTTTATTTTATTCTTACTTAGTTTTATTTTATTCTTATTTAGTTTTATTTCATTCTTATTTAGTTTTATTTTATTCTTATTTAGTTTTACTTTATTCTTATTTGGTTTTATTTTATTCTTATTTAGTTTTATTTTATTCTTATTTGGGTTCACTTTATTCTTATATGGTTTTATTTTATTCTTATTTAGTTTTATTTTATTCTTACTTAGTTTTATTTTATTCTTATTTGGTTTTATTTTATTCTTATTTGGTTTCACTTTATTCTTATATGGTTTTATTTTATTCTTATTTAGTTTTATTTTATTCTTATTTAGTTTTATTTTATTCTTATTTAGTTTTACTTTATTCTTATTTAGTTTTACTTTATTCTTATTTAGTTTTACTTTATTCTTACTTAGTTTTACTTTATCCTTATTTAGTTTTATTTTATCCTTATTTAGTTTTATTTTATCTTATTTAGTTTTATTTTATTCTTATTTAGTTTTATTTTATTCTTATTTAGTTTTACTTTATTCTTATTTAGTTTTATTTTATTCTTATTTAGTTTTATTTTATTCTTTAGTTTTATTGTATTCTTATTTAGTTTTATTTTATTCTTATTTACCATAATTTCTACTACTATAGAGACGGAGGTCGCACGTCCCTGCTCAACGTTGGCGAAATTTTACCAGAATACACGGCGTTGCATCTCGAAGACTGATTCGTCGTACTCAACGCCTCCAGGTAGCTGCTTTCTCCGAAATAGCTATCCTTCCCTATAAGATTTTATTGTTAAATACAAAGAATAGTGTCCAGTACACTGACAGCCTTAGCATAATAAGACCATAAACCTGACAGAATGAACCACGTACTTCAGGTGCTGCTATCTAGTGATATAACATGAAACTTGCCTTTCGGCAAAAGTTTACGCTATAACACCGACTCTAATACAGCGGTTTGTTACTGCAGTATTCTACTCCTATTGATAACCCCAGCTCGCACTTGTAAGATCCATGACGACAGAAAACCAAGCGTCACGCTGTTACGTAAAAATGTTTTTCAGTTTATGAGGAATGAAAGAAAGGAAGGAAATAAAGCTTCCACTTGCTAGTAGAGGAGTTCCGCACAGGAAGTAATATTTACGTGCCTGTTATCATCTTTCTGGAGAACCCCTTTCCAATTCCTTCGTAATTTCACATAATAATTTAAGAACAGAAGTTAAAAACTTCAATACCGGACCTCGATATGGTTTATGTAATCCGTGACGGTAGCGTTTGATATATGTCAGCGCCAAACTCACCTCTTTGGACAGAGAGAGTGAGGAGCGAGTTACAGACGTCATGTGACTCCAACAGCAACCTCTCATAGCATCCCTCTTCATTTTCCACTTTTCACTTCCCATCACCCCCACCAGCTCTTGTTGCCACTCTGTTTTAATTAGTGAGCTACCCCCCCTCCCTCTGCCATCCACGGTTACCAAGCAACAGGGTTAAGGTCAAAGGTATGAGGGTTAAATTCACAGTAGGAGCAATGATACACACAAAGAGCAATTATAAATCAATTTAAATCCGGACAACGTTGTGAGGCTGGATTAAACTGGCACGTGTTAAATAATGATGAATACCAAAAAAGTTCTGATGATGATGATTATGATGATGATGATGTGCCCATTAATTTCTGATCTCATAAAGATGAGTTTACTACCACAATGTTTGTTGGCTAGATAAATTTCTCTGCGCCATATGTTTTGAGATACAGCGCCCATCCGCTTGCTGTGACAACTCGCGATAAGCAATGTGGTGATCGGATTCACAAATGATGCTTTGTAATCATCATGCACTGCAGTCGGCAAAAAAACAGTATCTTCTAAAGCTAATTTTATTTATAATGAGAAATTACAAGCGACTAAAGAAAAGAATCATCAAATAAATGCCTGTACACTCGACTGGCCAAATAACCAACCAGACGGTTAAATTAACTAACTCCATGGAGCAGAGGCCTTCTTGAGAAGCTAACAGTTTCTCAGCTGGTCAAGAAATTCCCTGCATTTTATGGAACCCGGAGGTTCATTACCGCATTCACAAGAGCCCGCCACCTGTCCCTATCCTGAGCCAGCTCAATCCAGTTCATGCCCACCCATCCCACTTCTTGAACATCCATTTTAATATTATCCTCCCATCTATGCCTGGGTCTCCCAAGTGGTCGCCTTCCCTCAGGTCTCCCCACAAAAATCCTGTATGCACCTCTCTTTTCCCCCATACGTGCTACATGCCCAGCACATCTCATTCTTCTCGATTTGATTACCCGAATAATATTTGGTGATTAGTACAGGCCATTAAGTCCCTCGTTATGTAGTCTTCTCCACTCCCCTGTCGCCTCATCCCTCTTAGGCCCAAATATCCTCCTCAGCACCCTATTCTCGAACACCCTCAGTCTTTGTTCCTCCCTCAATGTGAGAGACCAAGTTTCACATCCATACAGAACAACAGGTAAAATTATAGTTCTGTATACCCTAATCTTTTTGTTTTTGGATAGTAACCTGGAAGACAAAAGATTCTGCACCGAATGATAGCAAGCATTCCCCGACTTCAATCTGCTCTTAATTTCTTCATGAATGGAGTTTCGATTCGTTAGGGTTGCTCCCAAATATTTGAATTCTTCCACCCTTTCAAAGGATTTATTATCTATAATTATGTTGTGATTGTGTCCTGCATTCTGATTTCGAGACATGACCATGTACTTAGTTTTCTCAGCTTTTACTTCTAGACCAATCTCCTTACTAGCAATCACTAAATCGTCTGCGCTTTTCTTTATACTATGTATGCTTCCGCCCAACATATTAACATCATCAGCATAAACCAGAAACTGATGTGTACCATTTAATTTCAAGCCCTCCTGGTTTGCCTGAACCCTCCTAATGGCATATTCTAAAGCAAAGTTGAAAAGCAATGGCGACAGAGCATCTCCCTGTTTAAAGCCCTTTTAATAGGAAACGTTTCAGACAGATGTTTACCTACCCGAACTCTGCTATACGTTTCACCTATGCACATTTTTATTAACCTTACTAGTTTCATGAGGATACCAAACTCAATGAGAATATTATACAAGACTTCCCTCCTAACTGAATCATAGGCTTTCTTGAAGTCTATAAACAGCTGATGCACTGCCTCATTGTATTCCCATTTTTTCTCAAGTATTTGACGAATGCTGAATATATGATCAGTAGTTGACCTGTTACGTCGAAATCCACACTGATGATCCCCAATAATTTCCTCTGCATATGGAATTAACCTTGACAAAAGAACGTTGGATAGAATTTTGTACATAGTTGACAAAAGTGATATGCCTCGATAGTTTCTACAATCTTCTTCTTATAAATAGGCACAATGACCGACTCCTTCCATTCCTCAGGCAATTCCTCCTTATTCCAAATAGAAATAATAAGTTTATGGATCTCAGACCGAATAATCCTACCCCCTGCTTTAATCAGTTCTGCTGGAATCTGATCAATACCTGGTGATTTGTGGCTTTTTAGTTTTCCAATAGCCATCTCAACCTCAAAGGCACTGGGCTCAGGCACTAGTGGCTCTGCTGTGTGTACTTCACTCTGCCTAACATCATTAACCCCGTGTATATTCAACAGCTGGGAGAAATGATTCCTCCACCTAGCCAAAATACTGTGGCAGTCTGCAACCAGGTCACCCTTCTCATCCTTTGCTACATTGGTTCTACGCTGGTACCCCCTCTTAAACTCATCGATACTCCTATACAAGTCTCTTATATTCTTGTTCTTATTGTTTGTTTCAATTGCATTAATTTTAGCTTTCAGATATCCCTTCTTTTTGTTCCTGAAATGTCTACTAGCTTCACGTCTTACATTGTGTAGATTATCTCCATTATTTTGGTTTGGATTCTGTAACTACTGAATTTTAGTCTGCTTCCTTTTTTCTAAAAATTCTGCACATTCTGCATCAAACCATGGTTTATGCTGCTTCCACTCATGCAGACCTAGACTCTCTTGAGCTGAGATTTTGATATTCTCTTTAATGTTTTCCCAGGCCCTATTTATGTCCTCACTAACATTTAAGTTTTCCAAAGCTGCAAACCTGTTTGAGATCTTAAGCTGATACTGTTTCCTAACCTCTAGTTCACTTAGCTTCTTGAGATTAAATCTCTCGGCATCAAACTTCTGTGCTACTTGTTTGCTTACTGCCAGTCTTTCCCTAACTTTCGCAACCACCAGATAGTGATCAGTATCACAGTCAGCTCCCCTGAAAGATCGCACATCGAGTATACGGGAATGCCGTCTCCTATCTATCAATATGTGATCGATCTGATTGTGAGTCTTCCCATCAGGAGAGGTCCAGGTGTATTTATGAATATTTCGGTGCGGAAACATAGTGCTCTTAACAACTAGATTCTTTGATGTGGCAAAGTTTACTACTCTAACACCATTATCGTTACTATCCTGATGTAAACTCTCATTCCCAATAGTCGGTTTGAAAATATCCTCTCTCCCCACTTTTGCATTAAAATCTCCTAACAGAACTTTCATATGGTACTTATGAAAATGATAAAAAAAAACCTTCTAATTCCTCATAGAAGCTATCCTTTGAATCATCACCTTTCTCTTCCGTTGGTGCATGCGCATTCAGAACAATGATATTACACCAGCGGCCTCTCAGCACTATGTATGACATCCTAGCACTAACAAACTCCTCTCTCTTGATTGCTGATACTATTCTCAGGTGTACAAAAAAACCTGTTCCCAATTGATGATTTTCCTGCCCTTTGCCATAGAAAAAAGTATACTCCCCGGCTCTTACAGTCCCTTTTTTGTCCCACCTAACCTCCTGTACACCCACTAAATCTAACCTATATTTAGCTAATTCCCTGGCCACTGTCGTAAGTGACCCTGACCTATACATGCCCCTCACATTCCATGTTCCAAAACTCATGTCCCTGCCGGTTAAATTACGAACTAATATATAAAATGGTAACAGCTAAGCCATTAAATTAAAATTTGACTTAGTAAAACTATGTGTTTAAAAAATAAATCAGTAAAAGTTTAAGTAAATTACTTGCTGAGTATTTAACTAATAATTTATTAAAGTATTTATTAAATTAATAAAGTATAAATTATAAAGAAATTAATTAATTAATAATAAAGTGACTAAGAAATTAATAAGCTTAGGAACTAATTAACTAAGCATCTAGCTGTGTTGAAAAATAAATGCTGGTTTTTTAATTATAAGTGGAACACCTGTAGCCTATTATAATCTCTGTTTTATATAAAGCTTAAATGTAAACTCATTCATAAAACTTTATCACTGTCCTAAAATGGATAAAAATAAAACACATGCGTATGTCAAATTCCGTTAACATTCAGTTTCTGCCACCACATATGATAATTACACCATTACGAATCGATATTCGTCGCCACGAATGATGCATAACACGTCTTTTCAACCAAGGAAGAGCGAGGATCCAGTCATTCTGGAAATTCTACATAGCGAGAAGCAGCATTTCGACTCTGGTTTCATTCTCTATTTCTTTCTTCTTTTGATGGCAGGAGGTGTTTCTTACAGAATATTTGCGACAACGAACAATAGCATAGCTGAATGCGTTCGCATTCTTTGTTACTTCGTCCAAGTCACGCATATTGTATATGACAGCTAAAGGAGAAACTGAAGCCCTTTGTATATGCATTTTCATCTCGAGAAAGGATAGCACGAGAATTTGTCATCAGAAAATTTGAGAACTGAATTGTGATGAATATACAGCCTTATTTCTTTCGCGCATATTTTAAGGTTCAATTACTTAAATGAGTATCATCCTTATCCTGTCGAAAACGTGTCACTGTTTTTTTTAAAATGAATGCGTGTTGGGGTAGTTTATATAATAAAAATAATGCGGCACTTCGTACTCTAATGGCGTACATTAATTTTGTAGACTCTTGTTTAAGCTGGCATGCTTTATTCACTGAGAGCAGGGCAAATTACGTCGCGGGTTCCTTTCATCACCTAATGCTCTCGCTGTTCGTCTTAAGAAGGTTTACATTTGTAGTAGACGCATTTTTGCTCGTTTTCAAAGCGCTCTTTTCATGAAATGTATAAAGGGATTGAAAAAAATTGTAACACGTGCATGTCTCGGTATATGGTCTTCGTTACTTTGTTCGTTAGCTTCTCCTTCCTTTCACCGATCCATTCATCCTTTCATTACTTGTTCCTATCCATTTACATAGTATCCTTCCATTCGGGTCATTTAAACTGATCAGATAGGTGTCAAAGTCTTATAAATTATGTAAGATACGACTTTTTAACACTGCTACCGTGTGGTTTTTAAGGAATTTACCGACGTTTAAGAGGAACGTGCCTGTTAAACTTCCAGCAACATCCTGTCCGTCGTCTACCGCGAATATAGGGGCAACATATGTCTCCAGACCACTGATTATACTGTATCACATCAACAGTAACTGCACAAAATTATCACTAACATTAGTTGCTACAAATAAACACCCTCCCTTCCCTAATCAAAAACTTTTAGCGTTAAAATACCAAAAAACCTGTCATTACTTCGGGCTTATCGTGTCAGCATCGTTCCACCACCGCCCCACGGTCAAACCTCAGTCATCTGTCACCCACGCTACATTATCTCGGAAAGCGGTCGCGCCGTAATTTTACCTGTTGTTTGACGTGTGTTTGAAACTTTGTCTCGCATTGTAAATAATCACAGACTTCGAGCGTGTCAACACAACGTAATGGGCCACCGACACAGTACAATAATGACTCTTAATGACAGCACCACGATTGACGCAATGTACGTACAACGTAACAGTGAGACGCCTTCGCCTAACCATTGTTGCAGTGGAAAAGCAATAAGTATTAAATATTATGAGTGCGTGTCTCTAGCCTTAGTCATCCTGCATGCAAAGCGCATGCGCCGCATTATATTGTCATCTGTGGCCTGTATGTATCTACAATATTTTTCCACCTTATCTCACAAACGGCACAATTTTTGTATAAGGCTCTTCAACTCAGCAGCGACTCTAGCTTTCATTTGCCCCCAGTCCCTCCACATACCTTAACCTTGTAAAGCCTAGCGGTAACTTTACGTACCGCCAGGTTTAACATTAAAAAATTCTACGTGGTGCCCACATTGCGTTTATGTGTTTTGTACGGATCTCAGAACAAACAGCAACTTCTGCCTTATAAAACATTAAGAGACTGGTTTTTATAACCGAAGTTGAAAGTGTTTACAGCGCGGTACGCACCGAGTCCTTACATAAAACAGACATGCTTCGTCTTTAAAGGGTTAATAGCGTGATACTCAGACAATTAATTTTAGTGGTTACTACACTCAAAACAATAAGTAAGTTTAAAAACCCGAATTTTACGCGCTAAATGTATTAACGAGTTTCGTATAATGTCCACAATAAAAACTACTACTTTTATAAGCTGCGTAAACGGGCTGGTCTTTGTAACACAGGTCCAGATTGTTTTCTCTGAAGTAGGAATGTATCTTTAACCTTTTAAAGACGGAACGTAATCTGCTTTATATAAAGACTCTGTGCGGACCGCGCAGTAAACACTTTCGACCTCGGTTATAAAAGACGAATGAGTTGCTGATGTTTACGGCAAAAGTTGCTGTTTGTTCCGAGATATGTACAGAACACATAAACGCGATTTGAGCACTACGCAGAATTATTGAATCTTGAACCTGGTGGTACGTAAAGTTACCGCTAGGCTGTAAAATGTTAAATGCAGTTCGGACTATGTTAAATTTTAAAATGACTGCGCACATGGAATATTCAGCTCTGTTCTTTCTACCGCTATGTCCAGTACAACAGCAGACAGTCTAACCTGCGTAGCTACAAGCGAACTACCAGCCTTCCTCTTAACATCGCAGTAAGTCCAACGTAACGCATTTCAATTAGCTTGGTTAAAGGCGTAATGGAATGTCACTCGGTTTCTGTGGAGAACCCTTCAAACTGTGTGAAGTTTGTTCAGTAATTTGATGGAAATGTCTGCTGGCTCTCTTAAGACACATCATTTACCAGACTGGATTAACAAATATGGATTAATCCTCTGAAAACGAAACGTGTCTTACTTTATATAAAGACTCAGCGCGTACCGCGCAGTAAACACATTCCGTCTGAGTTATAAAAGCCAGTCTCTTAATGTTTTATAAGGCAAAAGTTGCTGTTTGTTCTGAGATCCGTACAAAACACATAAACGCAATGTGGGCACCACGTAGAATTTTTTAATGTTAAACCGGGTAGTATGTAAAGTTACCGCTAGGCTTTAAAAGGTTAAAACCAGCAAGTGCAGGCGTCACGTATTGTACAGCTTCTTAGGCGTGGGAGTAAAATGTTTAAAAAAAGCCAAGAATGTCAGTAATTGTTTATAACGTAACACAATACAAATATATCGGTAAGCGGCAGTTACTGCCAACAGCCAGTAGCATCGTCACCCACCATACAGTTTCCAAGATGTTCCTCTGTTAACCCATTCCATACGTCAATACAAATCGAATTAACTGCAGAAAAACGTCCGCTATTTTGTGGTTGTTTAACTACGTTATCAATATCGACGTTGGTATGCCACGGAATGAGGGTCGGTTCACATTATACGACAGGACACAACCACACGACACGACAAAATATTCTTTTATGGTTTTCACATGCTCGAATTGACTTCAGTCCGTCACCGACAGCTAGTGACAAAGACAGTGTCGCTGGGATTGAGAGAAGAGAATACGTTGCCTGTATGTTAACTGACAGTAGATGTGAATGCACGCTGGATTTGTCGCGTCGCGTCGTGTCGTGTCGCGTTGTGTCGTGTCGTGTCGTGTCGTGCCGCACCGTATGTGAATCGACCCTGATGCGTAAAGGTGGAAACATTCCTGTGCACGGCATGAACGCACATGGGGGAGAGGCGACACATCACTTGGCGCTAGATGGAGACGAGTGGTGAACTTCACGCCCGGACTGAAGAAATGGCCCCGGTACCCACTGACTGAAATGCGTGGTAGGCCCCAGAGCAGGTCTGGACACCTCGGAAGACAGTTAAATCCCTTAACGCTCTCGCCAATCAAAAGACGGATCCTCGGTCGTCTAGCCCTTACTTTAGTCACTATACCGACTGAGCTATTGCGGCTTGTATCGAATGGTAGGATGATTGACAAATAATAAACTGGAAAGGATTTAAGATGAGTAGTTCGTGGTCTAATTGAAAAATGTTCCCGTATTTCTAGAAGGTCTGAGGAAAAACATGAAACTGCCTTAATATACCAGGTATCACACTTGAAGCTCGAAGCAGGGACGTTCCGACTATAAGTCTGGATGATTAGCACTAAGCCCCAGCCTTCCCTGTCACCTGCCGCCAACATCTGACAATGAACTTAACTCATCCTTCGTCAGAAGCGATTAGTTGTTCAGGTGCTCAAGAATTCCTCGCCTTTTGTAAAACCAGAAACATCCTTGAAGATCTCTGGGTCCGGAAGCCGCACACTTTCGTAACCATCTACCAAACTATACGTCGTCATATTGCAGAAAGCCATAAACTCTACGTCTACCTTCCTAAAAACATCAAATATCACACACGTGAATCCAATCTACACACCAAAATTCCGTTTCTCTAGGATTCATTTTAATAATATCCTCTCATCTCTGTCTGTATCCTGAAAACAGTGTTTTCCCTGCATCTTTTAAACTTTGTACAGGCAAGCAAGCACAAACCAAAAGCTAAAGAACTATTTTTAAAATTTCCTGTGACAGAAGTGAGGTAGTTACTTACTTCATACTACGCTTTATAAAAATTCTTTCCTGCTCCCCGTCTGTGTTCATTACGTAACAACGGCATGCAGCGAAGTCGAGTTGCTGCAAGGAAATAAAATTACATTGTGGTAGCCTTGTAGTTTACCTCAACCAACAGCGGTTTGACAAATGTGTGGTCCAATTTCATGTTCTTGCACGATGCTACGTATAAGAGTGGTTGGCAGCTGGGATGGGGAATGTGTTGCGGCAGTAAATTCAATTCCTTGTCATAAAAGTCCCTTCCAGTTCGTTAACAAATCTGCCTCAAAGGCATTAACGTACGTTTCTCAAGTCTTAACAAGAAACACCGGAAATGGGTATTGGAATTGCATATATAAATATATATATATAGAGAGAGAGAGGTTTTCTACGAGATTTAAAATTTATTTAGTACGCAATACAAAATTCCAAAAAGAAGTTTTAATAGTATAATTACATTTAATATTCATCCATTAAATTTTCTGTGTGTTCCACAGTTAATTTTAGCCCTTTGAGACATGGAATTTATCAGAGTAATACACAAAAGTCTGGTTTATATCTCAGCCGCGGTTCATTTAATTTTCATTGTAAAAACCGACAAATTAATATGAATAAAATGTACCAACTAATGCAGCTTTCTTTATAAACATTAACTAATACTCCCCGACATATGTTTCCGTGTTGTAAATCGCCAACATCATGGGGTCGCTTAGTGTGAAGTTCACTGCATCATCCATTGGGTTCGGAGGCAGAACATCCAAACTCACCAGTTCACTCTATCACTTTCAGAAGCGCTGATTCCATTCACAATAGCACACATACCTTACCGATCACCAAGCTACGCTAAAATATTGTAAAATAATGTCACGTGCACTTGTCTTTAAAGATTGTTTAAACACTTCCACTCATAGTTAAAAATTGATAAATTCAGATTATGTAGACACCGTATGAGTATTTCGCGTACTTGTTTGATAAACGTCGTGTTATGCTTGTACTATAGGATGAGTAGTTACGTATCCATAGACGTGTAGCTGAATTTGGAGCCATTATCCTGTGGCCTTATAGAATGTTTATTGTGTTGATTTTGCACGGTTGGGTCCGTAGTGGGACTGGCGATTTACAACGCCGGAACATATGTCGGGGAATATTAGCTAATGTTAATAAAGAGAGGTGCATTAGTTGGTAATTTTATTCATATACTGTAAAATGCACGGCGCTAACAATATAAACGACCAATTAATGTTGTTTAGGGAAAGGATGCACAAATTTCGGGCGCCAGGTAGCCATGGCGAATACATTTTGTACCATGGCATCTAATATCTGTAGGCCTTAAAATATGGAACTTGCTTCTTGTAACCATTCTGGCGCCTAGAATTTTGAGGTGGCTCCTAGATTTCTGGGACGTTTTTGTACCCTGGTTTAGTGGAATAATTACTCTTTACTGTCAGAGTAAGATGGAGCATACAAACACATCGTCTGGGCGAAATGGAGAGATTTTATTCTTAAAGCTGGCGGTAAATATCTCTAACACTGTGCACTGATTCATTATTACTTCACATATAGCTCCACAGTGAATACGGTTTCGACCTACCATTTTGACGCTTGTACTATCAGAAATATAACGCTTTCCGCCTACTTACTTATTATATAAGTTTATTTATCATAATTAATGAATGTTCTTGACTTTCAGGGGAGAACATCATTTGACAGAATGTAATCACAAGCGACGAAGTATCACCTCAGAAGCTACTCGACAGATTTTAATTTGATCCAATACAAGTTCTGCAGCACACAAAGAACCTTTCGAATTCCATTCTGTGGAACATCAGCACAACAAAGACACTTCTTTCCAAGAAGCTCAAGAAGAATATTAGACTTGCTCGATTCTTAATGAGAACATATCTAACGTATATCACGCATCCAATCAAGGCCAGAGATTGCTTCAGAACTTTTTTTGCCTTATGAAGTGTGTTTATGACAAATTGCATGTAACAGGCCCGTCCTTGACACGCTGATAATCATTCATATTCCCATGCAATCCGAAGTTGTAAGTACTAACATGATCACACAAGCCCGTCATTTATCCCTATCCTGTGCCAGTTAAATCCAATCCACATCCAACAGCAATATTTCTTTGCGATTCTCCTTTTATGTTATTATTTCTTGGTCTCCCCGTGTTATCTTCCTTTGACGTTCCCTGATAGAAGTGTCATAGGAATTTCTCAAATACCCCGGCATGCTACGTATCTCGCCCATATAATTCTTGTTGATAGGATAGGGATACTAACACGTGGTAAAACGTGTGAATTTTTAAGCTCCCCTTATTTTAATAAAGCGAAATGAAAGGAAATTTCTGTCAATGCAGTTTTACAGCTCGGACACGGCAGCAGCGCAACAAAGTTCCGTGACTGTACGTCTATGGGCACACGCTACTTACCTTCAGTTATAAGGACACACATACAAGGTGTCGCAAAAGTCACTTGACACTAGAAGTAAGATGTTAATTGAAATTTACTGTCACAATACTTACATCTGTTGAACATTTGAAATGTTAAAACTCTCTTTCTTCTACTTTTCTCACTGTCTAAGTTCTTCCGGAAGGCTAGTACATTCTGCTCGCAAAGACGGTGTTTCGATTGCTAAACATCGAGTGTCAGACGACTTCTGCGACACGCTGTATAGCACTATAATCTAGTAACTAAAGCCCTGCACTGGCCAATACCATTTCGAAAATGCAATCGCTGCAGCGGGCCGTGAGCAATGTTCGCTGCACAGCAGCTGCGGATAAAGAAGGGCCCAACTCGAAATAACTGATGAATATAACGAAGGCAATTACATGAAAAGTTTGTTCTGCCTTCTATTATATTTACTTCTGGCATCAGCCGTGGTCTGAGAGATCAAAGTCGGTGACAGACTGGGATGGGTAATGAAATGTCCTAACGTGAAAAACCTTTGCAGGCAGAACCTTCAAACAGGATGATTCCAAGGATCTTGGGTGGAAAGAGGGATAATAATGCACTCACAAACACGCGCTATGAGCACAGTAAATATTACAGCCTTTTCGAAATCATTGGTACGAAAATTGCAAATGATTTAGATCATTATAGAGGGACACAAATTTCACGCATCCTTACGTCTGCGCCTTAATCGCCATGTTGCTAGATCTTGACCCTTCAAAGCACAGCGGCTTTATGGTATGTACGTAAGCTTTAATGTTTAAGAACTGTCTGTATTCAGCGCAGAATGTATTTGTGTGTTTTGCTCTTTTCACATACCGGATTTTTGGGATAACAAACCGAATTACAGTCTTTTGCAAACTTATAAATACAGAAAAAATTACGTAAATTAATTACAGAAATCACAATATTATCAAGAAACAGAGATACAAACACTAGTAATCAATAAATAAATGAATAATAAAACTAAAAGGTAAACGTTCAACGTAAAACCGAACCCACTCACAGAATACATGAATACGCTCGTTGAATGTAGGCCTATATAAAAAATCTCTATTGTACAGGGTGTTCTTTTAGAGTGGGGGCTACTCACTATAGAGCAGATGATGTCTTTGTAGCATAGCGACCAACGACGTCGCCCATTCTCTAGTGATCTGTCCCGCGTTAAAAAAACTCGTACGTACGTACGTACGTACGTATGTATGTATGTATGTATGTATGTATGTATGTATGTATGTATGTATGTATGTATGTATGTATGTGTGTGTGTATGTATGTATGTGTATGTACGTATGTATGTGTGTATGTATGTATGTATGTATGTATGTATGTATGTATGTACGCATGTATGTGTGTGTATGTATGTATGTATGTATGTATGTATGTGTGTGTATGTATGTACGTATGTACGTGCGTGTGTGTATGTATGTATGTATGTATGTATGTACGTATGTATGTATGTATGTATGTATGTATGTATGTATGTACGTACGTACGTATGTACGCATTTATGTTACAGTACAATCACATGCCTAGGATTGTTACTGTCGTTAGGCAGCAGCCACACATGCCGGCAGTTGCGGCTAGCACCGCCAGTTTGCCAGTGGTCAACCCTTACGTCAGATTCAAATTTACCACAGAGTTACACTGCGTGCATATTCAATGGCATCGTAAATTCGTAAAATCCCTCAACGGCTGTAAGGTGTAACAGTTACATGTGGAGACCGTAGCTACAGATGGTATTTGTTCAATGACCCCTTTGAAATTTCGATGGGTTTATACTGATATAAGACACTACAAATACTGGAGTGTTCATGTGACGAACAGCGGACTTTATTAGGATCCCAACGTGGGATTAAGTGAACAAAAGACGGGCCATGCGCAAGGCTTTGTGCTTGAACCTACTGAGAATTGTAAGACATGTAATTTTCCCATACAACTCAAGAGTTCAGTGAGTGGAATGAGCGAGCGACAAATGGATGTACTCAGTTAACACAGAATACACGCTGAGCACGGGTAGGCCGCCTACTGCAACACAACTCGAGGCAGGACTGTTGCAGGAGTAAGGACTCCACTTTCTTTCGCATTTCAGTTGAGTGAAATGGATCCAACACCTGCACAAGTCTCACAGAGTCTTCATCCATTAAACCTAGGGGCTAGAGTTCCACAGTTTGCGGATCGTTACACATCGTATGTATAGGAATGGTGGGGTAAACACGGGAAAGTTTTAGAAGTGTTGGATGTGAAATGGAAGGTAAAAAGTGGGCGTCTCCATTATGGTCAAGGCTCTTTCTACCCCAAACAAAGATGAAGAGGACATTGAAGTGGACGCAACAGACAGAAAAAAGGATACACACGGCTTCCCTTTTGTTGCATCTTCCTCTGCTTCCCACAGCACACTACAGAAAGACAGGGATGTACACAAATGGAACTTCTGACGATCCATTACAGTGTCGCACTTTCTCATTTACCTCTTGATGTGAGACCAGACATACTCAGTGCGGTGACTGTACTGTTGCCTGGCATGTGAATCCGTGCAGTCTCGTAGAAATAAATCGACGTTTCAGAAAATCTGCTACTTCTGTTACCAGCACGGCTGTGCAGTCAGTACACAAAAGCTCCGACTCCGACTCCTCGATTTTTAAAACTCCGACTCCGACTCCTTCATAAAAGCTCAATACGCATTAATAACGGTAAACCTATAAGACATTTCATCACCACCACGTGAATCATCAGGCTACTGTTTAGACTTATAACCTATATTTAAGTATAAGTCTAATGGTTACTGTAGCTATCAGGGCTCTGGAGTTGGAGTATCTAGTTAAGATTTTAGACTGAGGTCGGGGTCGGAGTCGGTACATTTTTACCGACTCCGACTCTTAGAGCCCTGGTTACCAGTCCAGAAAAGATGATCCTGTATACTATACTACACGGCGTCACACCACGTAACACAGGGATGACCCCATATACTTATGATTTAATTACGCTGTTAGTTGCCCAGACAACAGAGAGGAAAATGGTAAGATATCTAATGAATAGTGAATTGGAAGGGATGTGACAGGAAGTGGTTATGCAGTAATTTATTGTCGCTGAGTTGGGTGGAGTGACTTGGAGAACCACGGATATCTCAGCCCAAAGCACCCGGAGTTACGTGAGAATTAATCCCGGAACGCCTGAGTAATCAAGCAGTAATGCCGCCTACTCGACACGGATATTGAGTATAATCTCACGTAACTACGTGCTAGGTACGTGCGCTACCGAATTTAATGTCCAAATGCCCTGAATTATAGCCACATGAGGGGGTTAGCTGGCTTCCTCTCAACGCTGAGACACAGTATCGAAGCCATGCAAGTTTACATTGTACTTGTGACGGAAAAAGTGACACTGGGACAGGTGTCTCTCTGAGTACTTCAGTTATGCCTGTCAGTATAATTCTACGATTCCTCCACCTACTTCATTCAGCTGTCACTTAAGCTGTACAAACTTAGCAACAAATGGCGTCAGTAAATAAGGCTAAAATCATCAAATGGTAAATCTATCTTACCTTCAAGAACAATATGGAGGGCAGAGAGTAAAGGACAAAATCTGTGACCATGGATGAGATCAGTTGTGAGACCCAGGCACAAAAGGGAAGGTAAAACTGAAAGACGATATAGACGTGTAAATGAGGGAGTATTACATGGAGTCAAGGAGGAGAGGAATAGCTAACATAAAATAAAAAAAAGGAAGGCTTACTGTATTGGTGACATGTTACTTAGGAACTGCCTTCTCAGACACATTCTTGAAGGAAAGATGGAAAAAAGTACAGAGGTGAGGGGACGATGAGGTAAAAGACGTAAGCAGCTATGAGATGATCTTAAGAAAAGGAGAGGTTACTGGAAATTGCAAGAAGAATCATTAGCTCGCCCACTGCGGAGAAACGCTTTGGAAGGCGCTACGGGCCTGTCGTAAGACAGACTACGGAATGAATGAATGAATGAATGAATGAATGAATGAATGAATGAATGAATGGATCATGGATGACTGAATGAATAAATGAATGAGTGTGAATTGATTAATTAATGAGTGAATTAATGCATGAGTGAATGAGTATGAATGAATAAGTGAATGAGTATGAATGAATAAGTGAATGAGTGAATTACTTAATTAATTAACGAGTGAATGAATGAATGAATGAATGAATGAATGAATGAATGAATGAATGATGAATGAGCATGTGGAATTAATACGGTTTTTTTCATAAGGTCCAGCGGCGCGCTCGTTTAAACGCTGTAGCGAATCTGCTGGTTCCTAATAGGAGGAACATTTCTTGATTGGATGAGAGACCATAAGCTTATCAAAAGAAAGTCAGCTCCACACGGTTAAGCAATTTGTCGTTTTACACATGAGAGCTGACAGGATATTTCACTCATCTAACAACCGCAGACCGGGAAATGTTCTGCAAAATACAATACTGTATATACTGAAACGTGCTTTGAACTGGACGTCACCCAACAAAAACACCACAAAACTGGTTCGAATGCAAAAAGAAAAAATCAGGAATCCAATATCCCACATACACTTGAAATGTTCATGCTGTATGTTCATCATGTTCATGAACGTTGGCAGAATGAAACAAATTCAACCTCACGCGAAGTTTCGCTTTGTTTTCTGCATTCTTCAAGCGAAGAGTAGGAAATCAACGAACAACAACAAATTGTGACTCACTGTGTGAATCGCCTCTAAACCTAGCGAAATAATTTGTATAAAATTTGGTACGAATCACGTCAGAAATACCACACTTTTTCTCACCAATCCAGTTTTGGTTCTTATAAGCCATACAGAACGTACGCCTGCCTTGACCAGGCAGCGCGTTATCCCACCCTCGGCCTTTAAGTTGCGGTTTCGTATATGACACAACACCTGACCGTCAGGAACGTACATTTCCGTGTCGATATGCATCATCTATCAAACTGTTAATTTTAAGATGCGCTTCTCAACATTTATTTTAATGGAATTTCACTTTTAAGGAAAGCACAGGAATGCTATGTACCAAGATTTGACGTTTTCAGTTTTCCCATACACATATCTGGCTACTCCAAATTGTAATCCAATAAATACAGCATTTATTTTTTATCACTTTAGCCCATAAAAGTATTATTCATGGTGATTTTCCAGCGGCGTGTATAACCTGTGTAGTTGACACAGTGCGGTAAAATATCCGCCAATTCTACAGAATCATCTTGGACACTACCACACTCTCCGACCACTATGAAGTCGTCCCCCCCCCCTCCTTCCCAGCACACAACACGCGACCCAAGTCCCTTACGTCTTTTCGAGTGTTCAGCTTGCTTTATCCTCGCAGCACAACCCCCATGCTGCTACCATTTTGCAACCATGCTATTCTTCCATTCACTCCTATTTGTCACACGTGTTCTTTTATGTTTTTGTACTACACATCTTTACATTCTTATGACATGATAAAGAACGTGTCTCCGACATTCTACACAATTTCATTTTACGAATTTTTGTATACAGTGTAACAGTACGAGATTTTAATAATAAAGCATGGGCATAAAGAAAATAAATGGGCCCCATACTTACATAGTTAGGGCTATACACAGCAGAATTCTGCACTTTAAACGAGTCTGGCGGACACCTGGCTGGAATACAGGCGGATGAAGGCGATTCTTCTATCACTATCACATACCTCTGCATATTACCAAGTAAGATGTTTGATATTAAGTCACAGAAATTGCAACTAACAAAATATAGTTTGTATTAAGGAAATAAACCCTAGTTGTCAACAGATTGTCCCCGACTTGTTTCTGCCCTCTTGAGCCTTTATCAAAAAGCTTCAGGTAATTAATTTAAGTTTGTGTATTTGCATGTCATTTATAATATGTCCAAAACTGTATATTAGTTTACATAACGCAGCCATTCCACCAAAAATTGTTGAAATGAAAAGTGGTTTGAAATCACAATTAGAATATACAGACGGAGCTACCGTAACCAAATTTTGGTCATTTCCAATTTTACTTTACATCTTTAAATTTTTATATTTTTTATCTGTATACGCGTAAGTGTTCTGCTGATGTACTCAGTGTTGCACACTTATGCACGTTTATTTGTAATTATATTAAACTGCTTGATTATGGGCCAAGAGGGCAGGAACATGTAGGAGACAAACCGTAGAAAACTGAGGATTTTTTCCTCTAAAATAAAGTGTAATATTTTTGTTTCAATTTCTGTGGTTGTTACAAACATTTCCATTACCTCTAACAGTTCTGCCAAACAAATTTGTATGTCTTGCTTCATCAAGACTTCGGTGACATAAAGGGATTCAGAATACGTTTACATACCGAAACCAACTGTCCAGGTCTTACCCTTATTTTTGGCCTGGAGATGGGAAACTTCTGTCCCTAAACGTAGTGCTTGTGTTGTTTTTATCAAAGGACGAAGGCTAAAGATCGCAGTAAATGATTACAAATCTTGGTGCTTGCGGTGGCTTTGTGTCACAGCACATACGTGACTCCGGTAAGTGCCCTCGGTTGAGTTTCTATTGAACCTGCCATGAATGCGCCTCAACTTCCTTCAATCATTCTTTATACATACGAAACATTTGTCATCATACTAAAGAAAGGGCCTTCTTATTGTCACTGCAATGCTGTAGTTTTTGTGTAATAGTAAATTAAACAAAATTTGTAGCTTCCATTACGTGTAAAATGTGTAAAGCATTTTAGAAGACCAACAATACTTCGGGCAAGACGACTGCAATGAGAGTTAAACTCTAACACACGAAAAGTTTCTTGCAATAAAACAACTGGAAAGCCAGTACGAACTAAAGTTCTGACTACCACATAAACAAAAGAACCCTTTAGACTCGAAGATTCCTGGGATAAAATCCACGAGAGTCACAACACCAGAGATTCTATTGTGATATTGTTTCAAAGCTTTCTTACGAACCAGTGAAAATCCGATGGAGGTACTTTTTATTATTATCCTTCTTCAGTTGTTATTTTCATTCCTGATACTCTGGAATAAAATTTCTGATCTGGCAACGTCTTTTAGAAACAATTACGGTCCGATCTTAAGGAAATTGCGGGGCTGGCACTGAAGGGTGTTTGGTAGAAAGGCGGTGTTAAAGATGGGCCACGGATTTGGCTTAGGGCCAGAGGAAAGAAGAAAGAAATTGGGTCAACTGCAATAGTATCAGGAGAGTCAGGGAGGAAGAAAAAACAGAAGAACAAATACACTGCGGAAAAATAAGTGATATATAACAATGTCATAGAAACAGGATTTTTAGATTGAATGACAAATTCGTGCAGTGTTCTGCGCAGTAAAAACAAACGACGAGTCTAGGAGTATTGTGACATTGGTTTCGACCTGAAACTGTAATAGCATGTTCCATATCATACATAACAACTACGTTGGAGCTACGCAGAGATTTTTATGAAGTGAAGGATATAAATTTTGGCTCCGTTCGCAAACACATTCAGTTTAGGTCACAGCCATCCATTACAGGACTTGACACGATGTCTATTGACAACAGGAGCATACCTGTATATTCTGGTCGAATTATTCAGTTCATTCTCTGTCAGCTGACATGTTGAGTTCGAGTACAGATAAAAGACTCCTTTGTTAGTACCTTCCGTCGCAAAGCATAATAACTTTTACCGTCCAAAACGTCCTCTTGCCAGACGACAGTGGAGGCACGTCTCACTGGGCGAACTAAATATCAAATAAACTCGGAGCAGATTGGCCAGTGCTTACGAGCAACGTATCTCGTTCTTAGGCAAGGAAACGTCTGCAATATTTTTGTGTATACACATTGGGCTGTATCTACGTATTTATGTAGCTGAAGTATCTATGTACGTTGCTTAACTTTTTAAAGCCCAACGGTAACTCTACATACCACCACGTTTAACAATCACAAATTCTACGTGGTGCCCACATTGCGTTTATGTGTTTTGTACGGATCTCAGAACAAACAGCAACTTTTGCCTTATAAAACATTAAGAGATTGGTTTTTATAACCGAAGTGGAGAGTGTTTACAGCGCGGTGCGCTCTGAGTCCTTATATAAAACAGATACGCTTCGTCTTTAAAGGGTTAACCTTTTAAAGCCTGGCGGTAACTTTACGTACAGCCAGGTTTAACATTAAAAAATTCTACGTGGTGCCCACATTGCGTTTATGTGTTTTGTACGGATCTCAGAACAAACAGCAACTTTTGTCTGATAAAACATTAAGAGATTGGTTTTTATAACCGAAGTGGAGAGTGTTTACAGCGCGGTACGCACTGAGTCCTTATATAAAACAGACACGCTTCGTCTTTAAAGGGTTAATTCCTGAATGTTATAACGATGTTACATGAACACAAAGCTCTGTTTCAAAAGCTGACATGACGTAATAAACAAGAATCGAGGATAAGTCTATGTTAGTATTTGGAATATAATGATTTTGGCCCATTTTAACTAATTCGTGTTGATATAATGAGAAGAAGACGAGAAGAATTTGCCACGATAACTGACAACCCGGCCGAGATAAATTTTTACAGTCACGGGTAGGTGTCAAACTTTACACATAAAATAAGGTAGCTAGTACCAAATACACCTGTATTAATCTTCACAAATTTCATATCGCTTTCCTGCTGTCAGTGAAGGTTGCATTTAGGTGACAAAAGAATTGCGTGGCGGGTCGGTACATGAAATTGAAAAGTCACGACATAAAATGTCAGCCATTTGCCAGACCGACAGTCTTTAGAAAAGAAAAAAAAGTGTGACACAAGAAATATAAGGACGTAAGTTGAAAACTTACACGTCGCCTGCTGTCATTCAAAAGTCTGCGACAGCTGCAAGATGGGAGACTGAAGATTACACATATGAAATCTCGTCTGGAGGAAAATTGCCAAGTTGCGGTACAGAGACGGAAAACGGCAGAAAGAAACCCTTTATACATTATAGTCAATATTCTTACTCTAAATTCTGTGTCTATTCAGCGCAAAAAATTTAGTCTTATATGGTTTAACAGAGGGCGAGAGTAGTGATTGTATGGCTACCCTCTTAGTTTACAGCGTCCTTGAGACACGACTTAAATATGAGTGTGAAACAATGGTGGAACGAGGCTAAGAGGTGAAAATCTAAGAACTCGCAAACACAACTTCCCAGGGACAATTCTTCCTTCACAAATCCCACATAAATTAACCCTTTAAAAACGACGCGTATCTGTTTTATATAAGGACTCAGGGCGTACCGCGCTGTAAACACTCTCCACTTCGGTTATAAAAACCGATCTCTTAAGGTTTTTGTAAGGCAAAAGTTGCCGTATGTTCTCAGACCCATATAAAATACATAAACGCAATGTGGGCACCACGTAGAATTTTTTAATGTTAAACCTGGGCGTATGTAAAGTTACCGCTAGGCTTTAAAAGGTTAATAAGGGATAGAATCCGAGGTTCAAAATATGGTTTGAACACGCTTTATCAACTGAGTGGCTCCACAGCAAGTGTTCGCAAATGTTAATTAATAGAGAATTCCATCTCACAGACTTGTATGGGCGCTAAGAGGGGATCGAGCTGTAGAAAAGGGTAAATATTTAGGGGGGGGGCGGTATCGGTTTCAACTGTTGCTGTATCAGCCTATAATTTATTCGTCGATAACGATTACAAAATGCATATTTTTTTCAAATTTTGTCGAATCTGAGGATGTCGTAATTGTTGCTACGAAGAATACTGTGTTCTGGGATAGGACGTCGTAAAATCCGGTACAAATGCACCCTACTAACACAGCGTGGGAGGTTACTGCCGCCTTCTGCATGCTTTCAGCCTAGAGATCTTAGCAGTATTTGCCTCGTAGACGCTGAACTGTTTACCTGAACATCATTCAACGTGTGATCGCAGAAGACTAGTTGCAATGTGTTTTTTGGACAAGGACGCTGAGTTTTCCTGTGCTAAAGAGATTAGTTTTGTAATTTATACTGTTCAAGGACGCAATGTGGTTTATTTACTCCTACTTCCTCTGATAGCAATCAAAAAGAGAAATTTTAAGATATTACACACCTGACACGCAAGGGAGGCTTACTCACTATAAAGTTTCTGCTTCATCACATCCGGGCCCAAGAAGACGAGGTCTTACCTGTAAAGAAAGGAAATAAATATGTATATAATACATATACGAGTACACAAACATATATATGTAAATGCATTAACACGTCAGGAACGTGTACACTGGGGTTAATGAAATTCGAACTTAAGAATTGAAAAGAATTTACAACCAATTCACCTATTTCACCCTCAACAGCACAAAGCTAGTTACATGCACCACTTACTTAACTTTTAAAGGAGCCAATATTTTGCCAACACAGTGCATTTATGTACTTCGTGCGACTCCCAGAATAAACACATTTAATTCCCTAAGTATAATTTACTGATTGGTTTTCGCACCGGGTATGCTCTATGTTTTCTGTGAGGTAAAAACTAGGCTTCTGAACCTGTTACAAAAAGCTACACATTTCAAAGGGTTTAACCTGACACAGCAGCGAAATGATTCATCGCAGGATACAGCACCTAGACCTGGCTGTGGATGCCAAGTGTTAGCCATAATCCACCAACCCCTACAGTCACACCATCAGCTTCTCTATCCCGTGGCATTTCTGGAGGGAAGGAGATGATGACAAGTTAGCAAGACGGAGATGTCAGTGTTATGGGTCCAGCTGGCACTGACAAGGGGATGGGACGGGAAATACTGGAGAGAAGAAAGAAAGAAAGAAAGAAAGAAAGAAAGAAAGAAAGAAAGAAAGAAAAAGAGAAAGAAAGAAAGAGAAAGAAAGAAAGAAAGAAAGAAAGAAAGAAAGAAAGAAAGAAAGAAAGAAAGAAAGGAACTGAGGGAGGGAGGGAAGGAAGGAAGGAAGGAAGGAAGGAAGAAAGAAAGAATCGTAAGACAGAAGCAGAAAAGAAGATGAAAGAGCAGGTGCAAGGAACACCCACCAGGTACCTAAGAGTAAAAAATTGTGACATATAGCAAAGATAAAACTATATTCAATAAATAAATATATATATATTCAGATGAAATGTCTGTAAGCGTAGCCTTATACAGTGTCGCAGGCTCCAGTCTTCTGTGGCACGAGGAGTGAGTTCCGCCCTTTCGAAGGTTCTTGGCAAGAACAGCCAGCGTGTATGTTGGCCCGTATTCGAACCTGGCACCATCCGAATTCAAGTCAGCAGCATGCCGCCCCGCCCGAGTCACACGCTTCACTGTGTTCCAATAGCAGTTTCCGCACTACCAATCAAGTTGGAGGTACGGTAACGGCACAAACAGATGCACACAGACAAAAATATTTGCCGTGACAGTCAGCAGGCCGTGAGCGGGCCCAGAGTGTGAATAGGTTCCCAGCGCTTAGTGGTACTTGTTCGACGCTTCCAGCTTAGGGATAGGACGAACTGAAGACAGTAGACATTTCCGGAATTTTGCTGCACATCACGAAAATTATATTGCGTCATATTCTAAAACAGCAAAACCTAAAAATTATTTTCATGATATATACGGCATCTTACAATTTTTTAAGTCAACGTCTCAGCTGAAACACTTAATTTTACAATTTCTTGCAAATTTACGTTAAGACGCGTTGCCTATTGCAGCTGGTTTATGAATATATAGCACTAATTACGGAATAATTCCTGGAAGTTTGGAAGTGACAGACAAAGCGAAGTTCAAGTTGCAGCAAATCCTTCTCTAAACTGAAGCAAAGCATCCATAAACATGCGCCGTGAAGGCCACGCAACTCACTGAACAGCCTAGTTAAAGGTTTAACCTATACACCAGGCGCTAAAGACTTGCTCACGAGCAGGAAAATAAGTGGGGGAGGGGGGAGGGAATTTAGGTGTTTTGGGGGTGAGGGTATTATGTGAAGAGAAAGGGTAGGTTGCATAAGGTTGCTGAAGCGCTAATAAGGTGAAGTTGTGGCAGTGATAGGTAGGGGGAGGCGGATGTGTGAATCAAGACTCAAGTATGCGACATATGCAGAACAGGCCTCAACGAAATTACGTCGTTTTCTGAGCGAACAAAGTGGCTTGCCTCTAATTTGAACTCCACCAAACCTCTCCAGTAAACAATGCTCAAACTTTACTTATAAACTCATTTAACGTGCGACACAGTTGTCGCTTATGGATGTTGTGAAGTCGTTTATTCATGTCCAGACCATGAAGACATATGTGGGAGTGGAGGTATAGCTCCGTACATTCTTAACGTCGAAAGTCGACAGATGAGAGATCTGCTTTATATCCCTGCCCCTAGGAAACAGCACACAGTTTCCACTGATTAGGATGCTGGACGGGAGGGGCCTCCAGATCCGGTCTGGGGCGTTTTGGAGAAGGGATACTTTCCCTTACCCTTCCCGGAAACCGAACCACAAACCCTCAGTCTTCCTATCCCCAAAGTAAATAAACGATATATGGTTTTGAAATGGATGATGCCTACAGTTAACATGGCGTTTCTTAATTCATGTTTTTGTAAGGCCTGACGATGGCTTTATAAGCCGAAAACTGGTCGCCAAATAACTTTTCATAAAGTGAAAAGTGTTGGTTGTGACTCATCATTCTGAGAAATTTAAATATGTAGTACCTTTGTATACACGCACCAAGTCGGACGTTTAGCATCAAAATTAAAGACAGAGCTTAGTAACTTAAGGACATTCAATAAAACCAGAATTCCACGAATTGTTGTGTCTACTAATGGTTTGGCATATATAAAACATGCTGACCAGAAATTTACTATTTTTAACCCTAAATAAAGCAACGCTGATTCCGGTGGCCGCACGGTCTAAGGCATACGTCTACAGCCGTTCGATTTCTGGGACTGCGGGTTCGAATTCCGCTGAGGGCATGGATGTTAGTCTCTTGTGCGTGTTGTGTAGGTAGTCGCCTCTGCAACGAGCCGATCACTCGTTCAGGAGTCGTAACGTGCGCGCGCGCGCGCGCGTGTGTGTGTGTGTGTTACAGAACCCTCAACAACAAGGCGGCCTAGTCCCGAGTTAGGCTGTGGCGCCACAGAAAAGAAAAATAAAACAATATACGAAAGAGTATTATGCCGGAATTCGAACAACGTGTAACATGGTGAGAAAATTTCTGGATTAAATGCTGAGATAGTGTGTGAACGGGATAGAGAGTCCATATTACTCACTAGCAAAGTGAAGCATTAATGTACAGAAGTCTGCCTTAACCCATATATAGCATATGAGCTACGTAATATGTTCGGTTTTTATTTTGATTATTCTAGTTGTTGGCATGTTTACACTAGCGCCTTAGTGCTGTTTTTTCAGTTGTTCATTACGCTGTTCCGTTAGCGGTTTAATAAGCAGGAATTTGACTGAATAATTAAGCCATTAGTATGAATGTGATTAATGCAACAAAAATACAAACAGGCAATGTAAAACCCGGTATAAAACCCTAATTTATTTTCTAAATATATCAGCGTTTTCGCATACCAAATTTCTTGTCGATGCACCTGTTGTAAAAGAAAAATTTTCAATGAAACACAAAAGGCAGAGAAGTCTCTAAGATTGCGAGAAGGAACAACTACTGATGGTGTTACTGCCTCTTGTTATTCCTGTTGTAATTGCCTTCCTCATTAGTCGTACATTTATCTGGAACATTATGTAGAAGTGAATGTTCTCGTTCACGTGGCATGTGTCAGCCCCGCAACATTCAGTTTCGACATAAAGGTCCATTTGAATCAGTGAAGTGAGTTACAGGCCAAGAATTACAGAGAGTTTGTGGTGAAATACATATTTAAAGTGCAAACATTTGAATCCAACGAAATGTTCCACTATTCAGCGCACATGTTCTAATCTCACAGAATAAGTTTTCACAATCTGTGAAACAATGTCAGTCATTCAGTCAGAAATTCAAGATACAGGATTTCAAAAACGCATGTAGTTCTGTGAAATTTAACACACAGGATAATGTTCTATTGCAAGAACTTATCTTTTATTAATTAACATTATAAATCTCGTTACTTGAAACACATCGCTATAAAACCACACACCAATGAGGAAAAGAGTCCTTAAAAGTGTGCTGTTGAATACACTACACACTGCTGCTGCTTCATATGCGGGAGACAGTTGTACAGAATTGGCGCCCCCTGCAGTACGAAACAACACGGCTGTGATACCGGATAGGTGACTTCTGTCTTCTTGTCGTTCTTAGAACAGGTAGATTTTGAGCCCCGAAATCACTTACATAGGGAGATTTTAGGTTCTCACAGCGGTGCTATAGAAATTTAAAGTTTTCTGGGATTTTACGCCACTCTGCTAGGTAAATATTTACAGAGGTTTCGAAAGAGGATGGTAGCTTCGTTTTGTTGGGGCAAACAGTCAAAAATACGTACCATTTATCAGTGAACACATCGTAATATCTCAGAAGACTTGATTTTTCTTCATTAACCTTTCAAAGCCTAGCGGTAACTTTACATACGATCAGGTTTAACATTAAAAAATTCTACGTGGTGCCCACATTGCGTTTGTGTGTTTTGTACGGATCTCAGAACAAACAGCAACTTTTGCCTTATAAAACATTAAGAGATTGGTTTTATAACCGAAGTGGAGAGTGTTTACAGCGCGGTACGCACTGAGTCCTTATATAAAACAGATTACCTTTCGTCTTTAGAGAGTTAATCGAATTAGGGCAATATTTTGAATCAAGATGCTTGTGTGTTTTATGGGAAGAAAGATATGGTTTTCAAAACTTCAGACTCGATGTTCTGATGGCTACGACTGTAACCTGGTATGTGGTCAACGTACATCGGAAAAGAGCTGCGTCCCTACAGGGTTCAAACTTTGTGACCATCCTTAGGCTTCCATCCGCGATGTATAACTGCCGCCCTTCCAACAGCCCCAATACGCACAGAAAAAAACCAATACAAATTTACAGAATGTGGGACTACTGATGAAGGGACCTTCAGAATACAAGTGAAGTGTGATTTTTGTGCGAAAGACTTCGTGATTATGATCCAACAGGGAGGGTGGCAATTCAAAGGATCTTCCAGCGCCTTCTCTCATCTAATACTAGAAAAGTACGACTACATTACAACATAACACAAGAGTGCCCTTAAAACAGCTCCTTATATAAGAATTCATATTTAGCCTTCAATTAGACTTGATGAATTCTGAAAGTGTCGATAATAAAGCTACAAAGCATTACCGGCTATATCTTATGTAACTAAAGAGTGAACAAATCTTTATGACTTGTTACAAATATGCAACTTTCTAATAACGAGCAAGTTTAAGCCATTGTGTATGTTTAAACCGTTATTTTCTTATGTTTTTACGGTAAAGCCCTCTGGCGACATTTTAGCTTTTCAACTTCGTCCTCTTAAAATGGGGTGTAAATTCGATCCTCGTTTTTCTTAAAATTCTTCTCTTATAAGAAACCCACCCCGAAAATGTGTCTGTATTTTGTAAGAAACAGGGCGGTTGAAAATCTACGCAACGCAGAGCGTTTTGAATTCCAAAACAGGGAGGGTAATAGACGTACATCTCCCCTAATAGTCATCGGTTTCTTGTGACGTATGTGCGTCCTATTTTGAAACCAATTTTTATACATTCTACTTTAAAGATACCTTTCTGTTCCAAAACAACAACAGTTTGTTCCCTCCTACTGTGATGTTTCTATTCTCCGTAACTAAGCACGAATAAGTTTGGAGGTGGACACGAAGCTCCATTCATTCTTGAAGTCGGAACTTCATGAAATTTAGTGGTCAGCTTCAGGCCCCGGCCGCTCTATCCTCGTAATCACTTGATAAGACGCAGGATGGATTCAAGGGCTGATCTGGGCACCGGAGAGGAAAGAGGTGTCGCCCCACTGCCAGACTGCAGCTCAGTCTTCTCGGTTGCCCAGCCCGTAGGTTAGTTACTATGCTGCCTGAGCTATCCCGGATAAATCTGTCTTCGTGCCATCAAGAAAGAAAGGAATATGGGGTTGGAGGCGCGTCAGCACGGAAGCCTTTATGTGAAAGAAAGACACATAAAGAGAAATAATAGGAGAAACAGATGAAGGGGGGAAGAGACGGGGAAAAAAGGCAGAAAACTAAGAGGGAAAGAATAAAATACAGACAGAAGAAAACTGGGGAAAGGAAACGAAAGAAGAAAAGAGAAGAGAGAAAGGACGTACACAAAACATGTGCTTTGTTCTAACAGAAAACTTATTTGAACTATCATACTTTGGATTCGCTTTTTCGGCGCGTTCGTGACGCGAAGTTTTTAAAAGTGCGCCTGTTAGCTTCCTCATGCCTGCCTGCCTGCCTGTGCCTGCCTGCCTGTGCCTGCCTGCCTGCCTGCCTGCCTGTCTGTCTGTCTGCATATATCACCTCGCGAACCCCTCGGCATATTTGTGTTGCAGGCCCACACAACTGTGCCGACACATTCCAATCTTGATTAAAATACTTCAAAAAATATCGGTCACTTCACATCAGAACCTGCATCCCGCAGTCCATATACATTTACCGATGGTGAAGATACAGGAACAAAACTCGCGCACGCTTTTATGCCTAACAGAAAGACCTTCCATGAGTTTTCAAGTGATTAAACAAAGTGAACGAATGAGCAAACCAGAATTTTTATGCTTTTGTGTACATTTCCTCTACTGTTTGTAGTTTATTTATTGACTGTTTAAATTAGAAAGGTCACGTAGTTGACGGTGCTAGATGTAGCTTATTATTCCCATTCTCCCGTCCCGCAGGAACAAAAGTTTGTTTAGTGCACAGCATCGGTAGTATATGAATACGCAGAGACACGGAGCGCAGTTCGAATGACAACTGGCAGGAGACAACCGAAGTAATCTGAGACACAGCTTCACCACTGCCACTTTATCCATCAAAAGTTCTAAACGATATCTGTGAGATGGAGCCCGGGCTTACCCGACGAAGAAGTGGGCAACTCACAACCTCGTTGTTACCAACGCCAAGTTTGTTAGTATTAACGCTTGCTTTGAAAGCAGGTGATGTGGCGCACGACGCATCACCTGCTTGTTCTTATCTTCAGACACCAAAATTACTCAAATTGTTTTGACCTGCTTTGTCTTTGGAAGAGCCAGTGCAGTTTATTTTACTTTGCCTTGCTTTCTGTCGTGTTAAGTTGTTCCCTTGTCACAGAGGGATGCACGTCTTCTTCGCGGTTGGAGGAGACGGCCTCCAGCTACGGAGTACTTGCGAATATACTAAGAAAACAATATGTCAGTATCCGGTAAGGGCTGAGGGTGGTACGGCTTCGGACATCCTTTGCCATAAAGAAACTATGTGTTGCGAAATCATACAAGGTCCTGGGTGTGCTGTTTTGAAAAGGGTAAAAAAAAACTGAAATTCCATAAAAGCAGAAACATACACTGACTATGTGAAAGGCTACTAACTTCGGAATAAGGAATTAATTAATTAATTAATTAATTTACACAGTAACCCTCAAATTCTCAGGAAAATCAATTCGAAATCTATAGGTATTCTGAAAAAGCTAAGACGTCGCACAATACGAATATATATAAAGACAGCAATACACCACGTATATGCATAACTGGAAACATAGCCAACAGCGCTAATCGATGGAGGACATGTCATGTATGAAGTTAGGAAATAAAAATTTGGAGATACCAAAGCACAATTGATTTTTAAGGATGAGAGGACAGAGGCAGTCCTCGTTAGACGCTAGGGTTACGTTCCTGCAAATGGCAACATAGACAGAAACGCATAATGGAGCACTTTCTTTCCGTAGGAATTAATTAAAATACCTACCAGTCTGGCCGTTCAAGATACCGCTAGCTTCCAGCTGAAGCAATGTTAATCCGAGTCCGGGCAACCTTCGTCGGATTTTTTTATGACAAAGTGTGTCCGCGTTAAAATAAAAAAAAAGTTGTTTGGGACAACATTACGCGAGGACTATCAGCTCGGTCAGAAGTGAAGTTACTGCTAATGTTCTAATTTATTTAATTAACACAAGTATCTCTCACTGATCAACACAGCAGACTGGATTAGCAGCAGACTTCTAGATTTGTATTCGGGGGATACCTGTTTCGAATCTTTCCCGGATCACCGGTTGTCCTCACTCAGGTTTGTCGCGGATGTTTTGTTTGTGCTTCAAGAGAATTTCGAGTTTCACCTTTAGGCAGCAAGTGGCGCTTCTGGGCTTGGCCTCCCTCAAAGCGCACCTCCACTCTTCTCTATCCCAGCTTGTTTTCTCCATCCTCGTATTCCTAGGGCCCGTAATGCATCCTTCTGGATGACGTGCATCCATCTTCTTCTTGGTTTTACTATTGATCTTGTGTTGTGGAATTTCCCATCAAGAATCTTTCCTGGGACCCTATCTTCCCCCCTTCTTATAATGTGACCCGCCCATTTTAGTCTTCTACAAGCCTAAATTATTTACTTAAAACTCCCTGTCAGTACGTTATTCACCAGTTACCTTACTATCTCCGCTTACAGCATCGTGGGATAAACAACAAACAAATCCAAATAGTTGCACCCAAAGTGACAACCGGTATTACAATTATATGCAAGCCTACGAAGGCTGCAGGAGGACTAGTCACAGGGGCAGCGTAGTTTGGATATAAACATCACTTCACTACACGTCAAGTGATTTGCGGAAAAGTACAGTTTCATGCAACATACCTGCTACGGGCACTGTTATGTGAAAAGTTTTAATTCATAATAAACGAGGGGAATATGTGAGTCTGACGACAAAGTTTTCATTCGGTTCTCTGGGAATTTTATACAGAGTACAAAATGAAAATACGTGAAATGCAGCAGTAAGGAATTTTTATATCCCGAACTTCTGAATTACATAGGATAGGAATAACTACCCCACTGAATGGAGTGTATGAAGGGGGCCAAAATTAATTTTATTCTGCATTATTTCAGAGGTAACTTTTCGTATCGGTACCACACTACACAGGGTGTACCTTGAAAAGTTTACTGTATTCCAGCAACAAGAATAAAGAAGACTGCATATTTTGGAGCTTAATAGACAGTACATTTCACCCCATGTTAACGGTTTTTACCAAACCAAATATTATTAGATAAGCGGTAAATGTAGCGAGGAAAGGGTATATGAGAAGTGCCTACAAAACATTAACCAGAAATTCTGAATACAACGACTGGAAGAACTAGAGGTGGAGCAGACGATAAGATTAAAGTGGATCACTAATGTGTAAAAGCAGAGGATGAACTGGATTCGTATGTTTCAGTGCGAAGCGTACAGAAGCGCATTTTAACGAGTTTAAATTGGTTTTAACCATGGTTACAGTACTTAAGAATCAGAATCACAATTTTCGTTTTGGTAAAGCGACTTCAGAACACCCTGTACATATAAAAGAAGCCAATCCTCACATTCGTCTCACTTTGATACAAATATCGAAAACCTCCTCTTTCCAGGCACTGAGGATTTACTGTCCTCCTTAACAGTAAGAAGTCGCACTTCACACACAACAGTCAGGCAATGATGATTTCGGTTCTGGGTGCGCCCCATATATAAAACGTTACATTCCCTGGGGAACCGCGCGAAATGGGACACCCGCAAACAACTGCAGTACATTCCCTCTTTCGCGTGACAGAGTCAGGGACACTATGATGTGGGTACTTCGGAGCAAAGTTATGCTTCCACATTCAGGGTGTAAGAAAAATGGGGCAGTACATTAACCCGAAATATACATCAGCTTTTACGACAGCCAGCGTCATACACCGGACGACGATGACTTTCTTGTGTCTCTTTGTTTATACGCTTTGCAGGGGCTTAATATTCAATGCCACAGCGTTTTTATCCCGAAATTTTTTAACGTTTTTACCTTTCTTGGTGCCAATGGCAAGGTGTAGTTTATACGTTTGGACAGTCACAGCGGTTGACAGATGCCCGGACACGTGGCACCACATTACATCACGACATTTACTGGCCAGTGAAGTGTGACTGAAATGCTGCAGAGGATTAAAACACAAAACACCAAACGTAACGTGTTAAGTGTATGGATTCAAATATCAAAATGCCGTAGACTGACATTAGGACAGTGTTTCCCACACTTTTTTGCTCGTAGGCCCATTTTGGCTTCGAAAAATAACCACGGATGCTCAGATCCTTGCTCATGTAAGTACAGACTGTCCGGATGATAGGTGTATAAAATTAAACATTTATATCTCAGAACTGCTTTCAGATAGCTACGAATACATACCAGCAGCGTACGTAACAATACATCATATGACTTGACCTTAATTACTGACTGCCGCTCGCTTTGTGGGTACAGGGGGTTTCTTAAATATATATTCTAACGGTCATATGAAATAAACACATCGCCAATCAAATAAGATTCCCAATTATTTTTAACAAAACCGTATTCCTTTAACCTTTTAAAGCCTAGCGGTAACTTTACGTACCACCAGGTTTAACATTAAAAAATTCTACGTGGTACCCACATTGCGTTTATGTGTTTTGTACGGATCTCAGAACAAACAGCAACTTTTGCCTTATAAAACATTAAGAGACTGGTTTTTATAACCGAAGTGGAAAGTGTTTACAGCGCGGTACGCACTGAGTCCTTATATGAAAAGAGATACGCTTAGTCTTTAAAGGGTTAATTTAAAAAAAAAGGTAAATTTCAAAGTAGCCATTACAGGAATTTATCCATGGCTCCCCTGGGAACTGGTCGCGAATCCCTTGGGAACCGCGGAGCACACTTTGGGAACCGCTGAATTAAGAGCATCAGCAGGGAACGCCTTTCGTTTTGCTTTATGAAACTTGAATTAGACGTGAAATAAGAGACTGTAATTTCTTGGAGAAAGACGCTACCTTCATACCGTCAAACTGACTAACGTAACAGACTAACTAATTCAATGCAAAAGAGTTCCTTTTATGAAGCCAACAGTTCCTCGGGTTGTCTAGAAATTCCCCGCACTTCATGGAACCCAAAGGTTCGTTAAATGTGTTCAAGTTAGGTAGTACTGTGTAAACACCAAGACTAAAAGAACTACGAGTATTACTTTAATAATTCCAAAGTACAGGAATCCAAGTCAGTGTTTATCTTCTACTAGCACCGTTTCGAAACGCGTTAAATAATTTAACGGACATAATCTAAAACTTAAGTCTGTTGGCTTAAGAGGGTAAATCCCACACCAGCATAAACTACCATGTAAAATAACACTTTTGTATGTTCTAATATTTATGTTTCTATTAGGCTATGGAAGAGCGAAAAATTCCGTACTAAACGGTAGAAAACGTTCAGCAAATTTAATCTGCTGTAACCTTCTCCATGAATATAACGTACGCGTACTTGGACCAGGAAACGAGGATACAGGACACAGAATGCATAAGCAGACACGGAGGAGCAAGAAGACACGTTCGTAAAGGAAATAATGGACATGAAACACAAAAATAAAGCCAAGAAACGTAAGCAAATAAAAAAATTTGGACTCTGAGACAAAACGATAAAGAGGCGACTGACAACAATAGAAATGAAAGTTTTCATAAGAACAGCGGGATACACACTTTTTGGCATTCACAAAAGGAGCGAAGAAATTTTGGAACAGTCGAAAGTAGAACCAGTTACCGAGAAACCAAGAAGATACAAATCAAATTGGCTAAAACATGTAACAAGAATGAAAAACAGGATGCCAAAAATAATGGAGAAGTGTAGACCAAATGGACGAACACGACTTGGAAGACCTTATAAGGGGCTATTAGATGAGGCCGAAACAGGTCTATTAAGGCCTAACTCGTAACGGATGATGATGATGATGACGACGACGATATTTGCACCCGAAGACTGGCAAAAGACAGAAGGTGTTTATGTTGCTCCGAGCACTTACGTTCTACGGAAGGTGTACTTACAATTGCAACTGTTCTGCAAACAAACCTCGCTATCAAGTCGTACTTAACGTGTCTAATATTATATCACGATTCCTCTCAGTTTCATCACAGAACACGTTTCTTACTAACGTGTAATAAAGTCAACCCTTCATTAACCTTTTAAAGCCTAGCGGTAACTTTACATACCACCGGGTTTAACATTAAAAAATTCTACGTGGTGCCCACATTGCGTTTATGTGTTTTGTACATATCTCGGAACAAACTGCAACGTTTATCTTAAACGTCATCAACTCATTCGTTTTTTATAACTGAGGTGGCAAGTGTTTACAGCGCGGTACGCACCGAGTACTTAAATAAAACAGATACGTTTCGTCTTTAAAGGGCTAAAAAATAGTCCCATCGACCTGAACGTACGTAATTAAACGGGTCGCTTATACGAAAAGCCAATCCCAGTGGCCGCGCGGTCTAAGGCGTGGGCCTGTGGCCGAGCGCTTGCTGGGATTGTGGGTTCGAATCCCATCGGAGGCACGGATGTTTGTCTCTTGTGAATGTTTGTGTTGCCAGGACTGTGATCAAGTGAAAATAAACAACCTCGACACCTACTGTGAGTAGGCAGAAGAGGTGAGGATTACGAAACGAAACTTACACGAAAAGCGCCAACCGTGAATGACTTCTAGAAGCGTTACTTCCTAATGACAGTTTTACACCCCAGTGCACAACAAACACATCTTCCATGGATTTTGTTACCTAGTCTAATGGTTTAAACTAATGACGTTTCGTGCAGCGAAGTCCAAACTCATTTCCTTATTGATTTCTCGTCCTGGCTCCTCTTCGTCTTGTGGAAAAAGCGCCTACATACCAGTATGTTTCTCTCACACTGTGTGGAACTATGCTATGAATTAAAAGTCCTCCTACACATTTAACATTAAATTCACAAAGTTAAATAATTTAAAACATACTGTTTGTTGATTTTTACTTCTCTAGCCAACTTTTGTCTTTACGAAGAAAACGGCCTGTTTTGAGATGACCGTGCGGTTTGGCTGTTTGTGTGCATGTTTGTGTGCATGTTTACGAGTTCAGCCACTCCAAATGACGAAACCCTTGACCTATTTTACACCAACTCTTCTTGAAAATCATGACGCTGAAGGACACTCTAAATCCCTACATTCACATTTCTCACAATTAGTAAGAACAACAGGGCAGAACCGTGAGAACTGTTACGTTGAAGCAAGAGAAACTTCTCTTGCCTTCTCTTCCTTAAATGACACATGGTAACAGGTGCTACAGAAAGAAGAAACTTTTGTTAAAGTAATGTATTTGTAAAACATTAAACAAGCTGTTAGTCATGCAAAGATTTTCTACGTCTTCCGGATTTATGGCGATAGCTAATAAACCGCTAGACCTTGGCACGTGTGATTCGGTAAGCAGACAGTATATACACATAATTACACATTTCGTGTGATATCTTGCTTGAAACCCATAACTTACACATATGAGACAGAAAGAATCTTTGATGTTCTAACCGAAAAGATTTAAAGCATGAACTACATTTTCTGTGCTTAAGAAATAATTATTTTTAAAAAATAAAATATGAGAAAAGAATAGTAATATTACATTAACAGATTCTTAGAAGTGTGAATCTGTACAACAAAGAAAAACCTGTCTTTGGATTATGCTCAGGTGTCAGTGTTTAAATGAGTACAGGTCTACAGATGATGATGACGATGACGATGACGATGATGATTCTAATATGAGTAGGATTATTTTGCAGGGACCTGCTATGATTAAGTTTGAGGAAATAAACAAACGTACACTACCCAACTCCCTCATGTATGTTTCAAGCAAAGCGCCACACAATAATAACCACAAGTTTAAAAATTTCCAAATTCATGAGATTTCAGTACGAATAATGACGTCTTCTGGTATACAAAACCACGCATCTTGGCAAGACTATATCCACGTTTCGACAGAAGGTGTCACCTATATAACCAGGGTGAAAGGGATGGATGCAGTAAATTTCGCTGGAACGTCCATAAATTTCAGTCAGAATACATTTCGTCACAACATGGAAGACGGTAATTTTTATACTCATCTCGGCGAAAACTGCAAGTCTCGCATGACACTGTGCCGTCACGTAGATAAGTGCCGACGTTTAAAAGAAACCTGCATCCTACATCTTTCAGGGTTAATAATGAAGTTTGAGGGAGCAGGTGTCTCCAAGTGGCTGTACTTACACAGCACAACACACGACACAAAATCCCCAGAAGACAGTAATAATTAAAACCTGCGTTTCTCCTGACAAACAATTCTCAGCTTGTTCTACCAACCATCACCGTTACGCCTACCGTAAGAGCTAGACCCCTTCGGCATTTCAAGATATTCTATTTTATATCTGTTGTGAGGAAGGGAGATTTAGATGACAGAATGAAAGCAGGTCATGGGGTGAGTTCGTAATCGGATTAGAACAGATGGTGTGTGGCCTACATAATCCAAACCCTACAGAGGAGGTGACTTTGTAAAGAGCCATCTAAAACACATGGGAATATAATTATTACGAAAAAAAAGTCTGAAGGTGTATATTAAATTAAAGCAGCAGGGGGAGAGACAGGTGTAGAGAGGTTATTGAGTTATGAAAGAGAGTGTTGTCTCCTGTGTTCCAGAGAAGAGAAAGTCTTAAAACAAAGCAACTAATGAGGGAAGGCAGCTTCAGGCGCTAGAGAGAGAAATTCAAGGATAAAAGTGGGTTTTGAGGACCAGAAACAAAATGGGAGTCAGACCATAAGAGGAACTTTTGAAATCAGGTAAGTATCTTTCATTGCATTCACTTCAATAAAAAAGTCTAAATATTGCTGGCCCTAAAAAAGAAGCAGTATGGATAATTGTAGGAAATTAATCATAATGTCCACTAATGGCAAAAATTTCATGCAGAATTTCGTCAAAATCGGTCAGCCGGTTCTAAATCCGAAACGCGGGAAAACGCTAGCATGCCTGCCGTAATTTCAGGCTTCTGTCGCGATGTTGATGAGATCTGCGCTCTTCTGGGGTGTTACGCAGCGTCGAGTGGTAATCCTTTATCGACGTTTCGGGACAACGTACCGGTCCCATCTTCAAGGGTCAAGAAGTCTTCTCCTCCTCTGTATTTTCCATTATTCTCCCAACTGCCTTAATTTCCTTCACTGTTTTTTACTTCACTCCGTATTTTGTCCTACGCTGTCACCTTCCGACACTTGGTTGTGACTTACATCCCAGGGGCCGTTTCCCCAGCATCACCAAAGCCTCTAACTTTAGACCTCTCCCCTCCCTCACGCTGGTTCATTCCTACTGGCTGTCATTCTGCTTGCTTAGCACCAGTCACCGCCCACACCCTCCCTATATAACCCACGTATTTTCTGGCCGGCTTTCTGCTTTATTGGACTTCTTGCCCCTTGAACATGGGACCGACACGTCCCGAAACGTCGGTAAAGGACTACCACTCGACTTTGCGTAACACCCCACAACAGCGCAGGTGTCACTAGCATGCTTATTTAATCAGCCGAGTTCTTTCCTTAAGCCCCTCAGTACAGCACGTAATCTGTTTATACACATATCGTACCGCGCAGTAAACACTTTCCATCTCGATTATAAAAAAGCCAACAACTTAGTGGAAAAACTTCACAACTTCTTCTGACCTACATACAAAACATGTAACTACAGTCTGTCGGCAGAATATAGAAATGCTGATGGGTAAGCCTGGTGGTATACAAAGTAACCATTAGGCCTTAAAAGATTAAGGAATGAAGGTAGGCTAAAGGAAGAGAGTCTATGGAAGCCAGAAGGCAGATGCACACAGGAAGGAGTGCGTCTATTAACAGACTACTTCCTGAATCTCTTGGTACTAACAAGCTATAAGAACACTTAACTTTCAGCGGTGTTCGCCATACATAAAGTACAATCCAGCGAAAATCTTTTCATGGCTACAAGAATGGAGTATCGATTATCCTCAAGTTCAAGCTCGACAGCTCTTTCCGTGATGCGACTGTCTCATTGGCAGGCAGAAGGTGTTTAAATAGCGAAAACGTGAACGCATAGTTTAGTTCTTCGGGAAGAACCAAGCATCTGAGCATACTAAGCAGTCCACACTCTGCAGTCAACCAAACTACAAAGACTCTGCTCGCTTGTAGCATACTCACCAGAAATTATTTGCTTGCTTTTATATTTCGGCTCTACTTTAACCTCTTCAGTTTATTCTTTTTACTTTATTTAATACGGAGTTGAAGGGTCGACTGATTTTAATTAATGAACTGTGAAACACTAGCAAGTGTTTAGAGCCGATCCTGAAGTAATATTCAAAAAAAGTTAATGGCAAACATAGGCCCACATATAATGCACGATGGGATTTCCCGCTTTAATATAAGACGCTTGTACCTCATATTTATTGTTTTTACTTAGTAAGCAAGAATAAGATGGAGAACAAATCATGGTACTCTACTTCATATACATTTCGTAGCCGGATCAGCTCGCTAGGCACATCTAGACAACAGAACTGATGACCGAATAATTAAGAGTCCGATTCCCAGCATGGACAAGAGATGTTCTCTACGAAACGTCAACAGAAGATACGGGGTCCACTCATCATCCTATCGCATGGTCATCGGGGGCCTTTCCCGACGCGTTAAAAAGACCCTAGACTAAAATTTGAGTACTCATCCTCATAAGGCGCCGAGGTTAAGAATGCGTGGAGTTGCACCTCCACTTTTACATGCGTATTTAAAACTTCCTCTTCTTTTTTCAACCACGATTTTGTTCTCAGTTGCATCCTGTTTGATTACAATCACAGAAAATTTTTGAAACTTATGTGAAACAAGATGAAAATGCATAATTATGCCTTGCCTGTAAATTTTACACACGGCAGGAGTAGTTGCAACTCTGAGATTACTCGCCTACCCCCCTACCTACACTATGCAATAAATATACCAGGGGTAGTAATTTAGAATACCCCAGACAGGTGAAGTTTTACACGTGTCCTAGAACGTATACGTAGGGAGGAAATGAGACTGCCAGGTAATATACAGCATGAAGTGTGACCTGGGTTGGCCCTCATAATCTATGCATAGCGGACCTTCCCCAATTAATTTCTGAGAGAACCACTTACCCCGTGTCATCATGCAGCAAGGGGAGTTCGAGGGTACGGGCTCAGTGCAGTGAGTGCGGGTTACCAGGCTGTCTGTTCTGAAAATAGCAAACTGATCTGGTGTATAATCCACTGGGGGTACAATATTAACAGTTTAATTAAAGTTCACTCCAATTTGATTAACTAGGGTAAATACTTGTTCGGCTGGTTAATATCGCTTGGGGATGAAGTAATTCGTGTGTGTCACTGAGAATTTGAAATTAAAATTTAACGAGAAGGTTAAAATGTGTAATATCATTTTGATAGGCTTGTTGCTAGTTAAATGGACTTCTATGCCCAAAAACGATTAAAACTGCGTGATTCTGACAACGGTGTATTAACCTAAGGAATGCTTCCTTTTTAATACTAAGATATTGAGTCGACTTAGTTTGTGCGATGGTGGAAACCCGATATACAGGATCCAACTGAGTTATGGCCCCTCCCCCTTATGCCGACCCTTCAACTGAAAACAAAAACAGATCCGGTTTCCAAAACAAAAACCTACACAAAAAAATAAAAGGAAA
Organism: Coptotermes formosanus; assembly: GCA_013340265.1. Lineage (NCBI taxonomy): Eukaryota > Metazoa > Arthropoda > Insecta > Blattodea > Rhinotermitidae > Coptotermes > Coptotermes formosanus. The sequence continues at coordinate 120,442 of BLKM01000241.1, read as the reverse complement.
AAACAATAAAAATTACGAACGGGGAACCCTGGAAAACTAGCAATACTGCTACACATAAATATTTACTGGGACTTTCGTAGTAAATTCTAAACGCACAGCCCATCGCCTTTCTAAGACGGACCTAAAAATATTGCACCGCTCCCAGTTCTCTACTTTACCTGTAGCATTATAAGTGGTATAAATGTTTTAATGACTTAATTTAGCACGACTTGAAGGCTCCGCTTCGCACTGAAATCTTTGAACCGACACAAATTATCATCTCTAGCTTTTGCGGAAGGACAAAAAGAAAAAGACATGGCATGTAAAAGACTAAAGAGAAGAAAAATATTCGTCCTCAAACAAATTTAAGAAAGAACAGGATCTCAGAGTACGATACAGTGCTACCAACGCCAAAGCATTTAAACACTGCGTCACACATATGGTAGAGGGTACTGGCGACGTGTAAATTACATTTCTTTCAGTTCAACGCATGTTTTTATCAGATAATGTGGAATTTTGTACAATACGACAGAGATTTACCATGGCCTATAATTACGGCAGATGACCACATGCTACAATGTCAGTCCAGCATTCTGTTATATAGGGATTTCATAGCAAATCTTTATTTTAACCCTCTGCCTTATCAAACGGCTCTATTAACCTTTCAAAGCCTAGCGGTAACTTTACGTACCACCAGGTTTAACATTAAAAAATTCTACGTGGTGCCCACATTGCGTTTATGTGTTTTGTACGGATCTCAGAACAAACAGCAACTTTTGCCTTATAAAAGATTGAGAGATTGGTTTTTACAACCGAAGTGGAGAGTGTTTTCAGCGCGGTACGCACTGAGTCCTTATATAAAACAGACACGCTTCGTCTTTAAAGGGTTAAGAAACGTATTTTTTCTTAGTTTGTTATTTGATTCCTTTTGCTTTTCACGGTCCCTTGTAATCTTTTGTTCTCTATCATTTTTTACTGCGGTCTGCGTGTTATAACACGCTACAATGTGTTCGTGCCTCCAATTTTAGCGTACAAAGAAGTCATCCATACCGCATTACACAGCGGGTCAAGCTGTACAGTAACCGACATTCTCCAATGCCCGGTTTTCCTTCACTACGCAGCCTTATGTCTAGTTCTAACGCCGATAGCTGCACTGGCTTATTCCTAAACGTCAGAAGGCAAAAGGCAACAGTAATTCGTCAATATAAAGGTAAAGCAGTCCCTCTACTGGCCTGGACAGGCCCTTAGGTTTCCAGTAGTTTGAGGCTCTCAGATTTCAAGAAAATCAGCACATGAAGGTGGTGAGGTTGTCAGCCCTACGCACCGGCCGCCTTTACCTCCCAGGAAATGTCCTGGTACTCATTTCTCTTAGAGACTGAGTCGACCCCAGGGCCATAGTGCGGCCGGAAGGATTATGTCAATGAAAAATTCCAATGACACCATCGGGAATCGAACCCGCGACCTTCCGGCTTGTAGCGCAGTGCCTCAACCAACTGCGCCAGCGTATACAATTCACTGATATAGACACCTCACAGGTTATATCTTTTTCTCCTTTCCTTATCTCACCATCTTATAATCTCTCTCTCATTTTCCCCCAGTTTATCATTTAACTCCCTTCCCTCTTCCCTTTCGTCTCTCTTTCTGCCATTTTCTCCTTCACTATTTCTTCCACTTTCTTGCTTCCTACATCAAACTACTTATGTCTTCTGACTATGTTTTACTGGGCAAACAGTGTCTTTTCTCTTTTCTTTCCTCATTCCCAACTCTTTCCTCCCCCCCCCCCCCCAAACTTTGTATTAGTGTGCTCCGTTCTTTTGATCCCAACACTTTTAGAAATCCACAAGGCTTAACTCGCTTTCTAAGACCTTACCCTGTCCTTCGGTCACTCTATCCCATCCGAACACTGCACTATGGCAATCAATCCGATTCATGCGGGCACTCGGCTATGGAAGAAACTTCAGCATCAACCAGTTCCGCTTCCGCTTGATTCCTTATAAACAGCCGCACAGGGGATGACGTTAACCATTACAGAAATCATCCGTCCCCAATCCCACCCCTACGATGTTTCCTTAAGAACTGTCATCAATCTTCAACTCCTCGACATAAACTTTCAAGGCAGACTCCTCTTACCCTCCCACTAAATTATTTCCCCTACTTTCATCCTATCCGCCATGACTCCTCCCAGGTTTCTGTCCCTTCAGCTCCAAACCATCTTTAAATCAGCTCAAACATCTGAGTTGATCGCGTATTATTGGCGGGAACAACATTTCTAGCTATTGTTTTTGATGTTAAATCTGTGAGAATGAATTAGAAGTTGGTAAAGTTTTACGGTACGAGGCAGCACTGCTTAATGGTGGTTCGCAATGAATTGTTTTGTAATGAGAACAATCCATCTTCTTCTCCCCTTTGCGTCTGCTTTTTGTGTGAATGGGGTTAAACTATGAACGTGAATGCTAGTACCATTCACTGGAACGGCGAATTTGCGTTTTGAATTTAAAAATGCGTAGGGATTACTTGGTAGGTGTTGATGTCTGTACGTAAATTAAGTCAAGGAAATAAAATAAAACACGCCCTTTTTAATTCGCCTGTGTCTCTTTTACAGACGGCTGTGGCGTCTTTAGGCTATTCATGAAATGCTCCTTTTTTCTGTTCCGTTTTTAGTTTAGACAGAGATCTCACCCTCTGCTTCGTAGTCCAATGTTCGTACGTAAATGTCATTACGCAAACAGTACTGTGATCCGTTAATTGACTGCGATATCAGTACTCACCTCTTAAAGCCTAGCGGTAACTTTACGTACCACCAGGTTTAACATTAAAAAATTCTACGTGGTGCCCACATTGCGTTTATGTGTTTTGTACGGATCTCAGAACAAACAGCGACTTTTGCCTTATAAAACATTAAGAGATTGGTTTTTATAACCGAAGTGGAGAGTGTTTACAGCGCGGTACGCACTGAGTCCTTATATAAAACAGATACGCTTCGTCTTTAAAGGGTTAATATATCTAATTAACCTCAGCTTACGCAAATTAAAGTACTGAAAGGAAACTCTGTATCACTGGTTATTCTCAGACCTTGCTCCTTTTTAGGGCGCCGGAATAGTGCGGTCAGTATAATGACTACGCTACAGTTGGACGGTCCGGGGTTCGAACCCCACTGGGACAAAGAGATTTCCTCTCCTCCACACAAGTCCAGACCTGCCGTGGGGCCCATCCAGCCTGCATACAATGGGTACCGGGGCTCTGGATCGAGGGTCAAGTAAGCTGGGGTGACGTTGACCACCCGCCCCCATAGGCACCGAGGTTAAGAGAGAGTAGAGTTATACCCCCACCCCCACTTCATTCCCTCATAACGTGTTATAGGGTAAACCTAACTTTCACTAGTGTTTATGTGACTCAACTATTTCTCTTGAACTTTGATAACCACGTGTAAAACAGCCAGACTCTAAGTTGAGAATCTAACGCGAGCAGAAACACACCAACACGAGCGGTAAGCCGTGCAGCGGCCACCACAGCAGGTTAATGACACTAAACTCGACCGTAAACATTGCCACATCAAGCAGAAATTCGCGTCGTACGCAATGCGACTCAAAACGTTCCGGCCATTTGCGGTAAGGGAACTTGCTCTGATGTCTATTACAAGCATGTTATAAATTCCGTTAACTGCAAGGACGCCTGGACAAGACAGTGTTTCGGGTTGTCGAGCATTTCAGTGACGTAAATGCAACACAAACTGATATAAAAAAACTCTGCTATCACTCAAACCAGAAAGATATATTTCTGATACTGTAGACGGCTATAAGCACCAAATTTCACGGAAATCCGTCTATTTGAAGCCGCGCTGATAAAGACAGACGAAACGCCATGATGAACGTAATAGACGTGTTTGGTGACTAACCGAAAGCCCCTAAAATGCGACTGGAATGGAAATAAAAACAAATGTCGTTTAATTAATCGCCAGTGGCATGTGAACAAAAGCCACGAATTCATACATGACACAAATATCAAGGCGTTATTTTCTGTCTCCAAAATTTCCATAATGTCACCTCAATCCCTCCTTTCTTCAACGAACCCTTAATCTCCCAGCAACAAACCAACAATCAACACCGCAGGCAGCCGCAGTATTTTGCATCAGAAATACTGTATAATATAGCGTGGTTTAACATTTCGCTAGAAATGGCACCAACACAATAAATAAGGTACACAACGCAATATAGCAAATTCATTCCACAGCCTTAAATTGTGGGGCGATTACTGAATAAAGAAATGCAATTAACGTGGAACACAGGAATATAGGCCTAATATGACGTAACACATAAATTTTTCCTGTAAGGACTGAGAAAGACAACGAAAATGGTTAGAATAATCAGTCCCTGGGCAGTTATATGAACCCAGGACCTCCAGATTACGAAACAGTACTGCTACAATTTCAGTCGGGAGGTTCATGACTTCGCTGCCAGAATGTAAAACCTACTGATAAAGGAATATGACCTCCCCATTATGCATTCGTTCATTCACAAGCAACCGAGTTTGCGGGGATTGGAACTAAGGTATTCCACGCACGAAGTCACAACGCGCCTCCAACCCCACCTTCCTTGTAACGTTCTTTAACTCACAGAGGCAGCTGTCAACCTCGTCCAACAATTTCAGAAGCCATAATAAATAAGGATACTGGAACATGCGGGATTTGTATTCTATTGCAACGGTGGACACGCGGTAGCACAGAATGCTAACAAAGCCATCCATTGCAGAGGTGAAATATTGCAGTTTCGTGTGTGTATGGACATACGACCCTCTCTAGTATCTACTGGAAACACACGTTGAAACTTCAAGAGAAGAAATCTGACGGATCCCACCTCTTTTACCTAAGGTTTCAGTAGACAACTCAATAATTTATACACTATCATACGTTACAGCCCTTCTGGGACAAATTCATTTAAAAATTTCACTCAATATGAAAGTTTTGATTTGAAAATTATGAAAAAATATGTTGATAGGACAAAAATAAATTAATAATGCATTAAAATTACATTTTACGCCTAAGAAGCGCCGATGTTGTGTTAATTACTGTTCTCAGTTCATTTGCATTTTTTGTCGCGAACACCACTAAACCTTTAAATTAATTAACCCTTTAAAGACGAAGCGTATCTGTTTTATATGACTCAGTGCGTACCGCGCTGTAAACACTCTCCACTTCGGTTATAAAAACCAGTCTCTTGATGTTTTATAAGGCAAAAGTTGCTGTTTGTTCTGAGATCCGTACAAAACACATAAACGCAATGTGGGCACCGCGTAGAATTTTGTAATGTTAAACCTGGTCGTACGTAAAGTTACCGCTAGGCT
>BLKM01000241.1:32623-112623 GCA_013340265.1 Coptotermes formosanus | reverse complement strand
GAAAGAGTCCAAATTCCAATTACGGAAGGTAAAGAAAATGGTTTGTCAGAATACTGTGACGAAAAATGGACACCCTAACCTAGTAAATTTGGTCCCAGTCTTACGACGAATGAAAGAGTCCAAATTCCAATTAAGGACAGTAAAGAAAATGGTCTGTCAGTATACTGTGACGAAAAATGGACACCTTAACCTAGTACATTTGATCCCAGTCTTACGACGAATGAAAGAGTTCAATTCCAATAACTTTGTGCCAGTTATTTGTAATTCCTACATTTATATATGTTTCTACACCCTGTAATATATTCTAAAGTTTCTTTCGTATTTGAGCTTTTTTCTCGAACAGTTTCTAGTGTTCCTATGAAATACAGCAGCCTTGGTTTTAAAAAACCTGCAAAATAAAAAAGAGCTGAAGTAATAAAATATAAGAACAAATTGCATTTATCCTTCTACGCTGTATTCTCAAATAAACCTAGCGTCAATATTTGTCCATATACCCTTCACTTTAAATAATATTGTCAGGAGATGTTCCGTTTGCAGCTGTAATTGGAACACATGCTTTCAAATAAGATTTACTAATCCTTAAAAGAATTTTCCGACAATACTGAAGATGATTTATGAGTTCAAATGCAAATATGACATACACAGATAAGTTTTATATTAGGATGCCTTTGAGCGTAATGCAAGCACAGCGTGAGTTCTAGTAATTCAAAGAGGAAAAGGTTCAGAAGTCGCTGTCTGAAAGCAGGCATATACTTGTATGAGGCAAGAAGCGCTCTGTCGGTATTGGTTATTGGGTATTACTCATAAAGGGAAATATAAAGAAGTGGCAAACGGATTAAGAAATTATCCATCCATATTCTTGCCGCCACTTGTTATCCAACCATTATGACTGAAATTTTATACTATGTCGTCGTTGCACTTTTGAAGCGTGTTGCCATATAAAAATTAAGAAATGCCTAAGTTCATTAGTTATTTAAAGCACAGCTGTGAAAACATATACAACCTGGTATAGGCATGTGGCCCACAGATTATACTGTCGGACAGCATTTCCAAATGCACACTTTACGGAAGTACGCACTTTAGTATGTCCACTGTTAGTCAACGCTGCCAAAAACAATGTTATCATACACGAGTACAAAAGACTTGGATACTTGAGGTACCACTTACAGCAACCCAAATGTTTCAACAAAATCAAAATAGTGCCATTAACAAGCGCTGTCTTTAACCCTGTTTACGTACCACCATTGCCCATGTCCCGCAAGGAACTTCGTGATCGGATAACGCATGCACTGCAGACCATTACAGCGGACATGCTACACCGAGTCTGGGATGAATTTGATTACCGTGTGGATGTGTGTCGTGTGACCCAGGGTGCACACATTGAAGGATTGTGATTAACGCGTGAGAAACTTGGACAGTTGCCGCTGCTGACGGTGTACGCTGTGCCCGTGTAAGGTGAGAAATAAATTTCTTGTTAACTTTTGAAACCGCACCATTCTTTTGTGTATACTCTGTACTTGTAGTTTTAAAGTGGGCAGAAATACGTCCCCATGTTGTAGTTACAATTAACTTGCTGTTCGTAAAAATCAATTTTGTTCTGATAGTTACCGTACTTGTGGTCTAGAAGTAAATGCTGAGAAAACTAAGTACATGGTCATGTCTCGAAATCAGAATGCACGACACAATCACAACATAATTATAGATCATAAATCCTTTGAAAGGGTGGAAGAATTCAAATATTTGGGAGCAACCCTAACGAATCGAAACTCCATTCATGAAGAAATTAAGAGCAGATTGAAGTCGGGGAATGCTTGCTATCATTCGGTGCAGAATCTTTTGTCTTCCAGGTTACTATCCAAAAACAAAAAGATTAGGGTATACAGAACTATAATTTTACCTGTTGTTCTGTATGGATGTGAAACTTGGTCTCTCACATTGAGGGAGGAACAAAGACTGAGGGTGTTCGAGAATAGGGTGCTGAGGAGGACATTTGGGCCTAAGACGGACGAGACGACAGGGGATTGGAGAAGACTACATAACGAGGAACTTAACGACCTGTACTCATCACCAAATATTATTCGGGTAATCAAATCGAGAAGACTGAGATGGACGGGGCATGTGGTACGTATGGGGGAGGAGAGAGGTGCATACCGGATTTTGGTGGGGAGACCACTTGGGAGACCCAGGCGTAGATGGGAGGATAATATTAAGATGGATATTGGGGAAGTGGGATGGGGGGCATGAACTGGATTGAGCTGGCTCAGGATAGGGACAGGTGGCGGGCTCTTGTGAATGCGGTAATGAACCTTCGGGTTCCATAAAATGCGGGGAATTTCTTGACTAGCTGAGAAACTGTTAGCTTCTCAAGAAGGCCTCTGCTCCATGGAGTTAGTTAGTTAGTTACCGTACTTGGTTCTACGCATTCGCATAGCGGGATGGAACGTGATGTACGATGCAGCCACTAATCCACTTCTGTGACAGAAAAAATGCAGGAAAGCAATCTTTGTTTTAGAACTTCAATCCAGAAGAGATGCCGCTGTATGTTGCATTATTTGATCACAATTTTCTTTCGCCTCCCTTAAAAGCGATACAACATTGTCTTCTTAGAAGATTAATGAGGACTTGGTGACAAATAACATGACGGTGATGGATGGTGATATTCAGCATTTAAGCGTTGATGTAGTGGTAGGAAATTCAAGGTGCAATACAGAAATCGCATGAAATGTCAGAAGATACGCGATGCGTTGCAGTATATGTGAACTTCGTGCTAAGGGGGAGGGGACTTCGGATTTGGATAGTAAGAGATGGTTGGGCATATACCTGCTGGCGTTATTTACAGATATTCAGCGTTTGGTAAACACGATGGAGTAGGAAATAATGACGAAACGCTTAGCCCTTTACAAAACTAGCGTGAACTATATTTAAAGATTCAGTTCGTACCGAGCAGTAAACAATCGCTGTCACGGTTAAAAAACCAATCAATTAATGCTGCATAGGAAAGATCTGAGATTCACACAAAACACATAAATACACTCTGCGGGCAGAACGTAGAATTCTGAATGTTAAACCTGATCCCAAATGAAGTAACAACTCAACTTTAAAAAATTAAATCACGTTGGGAAATTTACGTGCCTCCAACTACACCATTACAAACTGTGCAATTTTATCACAGAATATGCGGACGTATCGCCTGAATCTCGTAATAAACAGCGACAGTACTGACAAACAGCACTGAACGGACAGCGCTGTAACACAGACTGCATTTGCTATGAGTTAGTAACTGAATTTATATATACTGCTTAGAAAACGAACATGTTTCACATGGTTACCTCTACGTAATCTATCCACCTGCCTTTCGACAACTTCCCGAGTCTGAAGTTTGCACATTCGATAAAATTGTGACTTAACGGTATCCCTAAGGGCTAAAAGTATAGAAATGGATAAGTGGAAAGGCTAATCGTAAAGGTAAAACGCAAACCTGTCGCTGTCGACGCCACTAAAACATATAGGGGGAGCAGACTCATAATTCCACTCATTCTTTACCTCTGCATTAGATGGAAATAAGCGGTTGCTTCATACGCCAGCCGCCTTACACTCCAGGGGAAGAGGCCCCAATATCTATTGAGTGTAGGTGGGGGGTCGCAGAGACAGTCTGGGCATTTTTGAGAAAAGAAAAATATCTTGCCCTGCCGTGATTCGAACCCTGGATCGTCCATCCCGTAGCCTAGTCACGACACTGACTACAGTCCCCTGGCTCCCTAAGGTTAACAGCGTAAATCGAAACTTATATGGGAATTGTCAAAACTTCTCGTTGCGTTTTTAAGCATACTTAACACTCATATACAATAGAGGTTAAAACTGCACAAGTGAAAAAATTTTTCTCAGTTTCAATAGTGTTACTTTCAGGCCTAAATTCTGTAGGCTTACCCTTATACATCGTCCACACTACACATAATTCTGAAGCAAAATTTAACACATGATTACTTTAGTAAGCAGCAAAGGGACTGCTTTCTCTTCTTTATAAGCGGGCTTCAGTATATCAGCTGCGCAAGCACAGAAGCAGAACTGATTACAGCACATTAGCCACCCAGCGAGATACCAGACAGCTATAACTTGATACTCGAGTTTTGTTACACATGTTGCACGCACGATGTAACACAGCACATGGGCTGATCCGAATTCAAGATTATTGAACAATTTGGAGTTAATTAGAATCTTGCAGTGGGTAGAGGAATTACAGGCTGCTGCTGGTGCTGCTGTTGAAAGAACAATACGGAGATCGGCGTCTTCTTGAGATGTAGTCTGGTAGAGAATCAGTAACGTTTCGGAGGAAATTTATGCTTCCTTCTCCTACTTAGAAGATTAAGCCTAGAGTGGAAAGGCACGCAACGGACACACGAGAAAAAGGGAAAACAGAAAGGGGCTAAACGGAACGACAGAAAGAATAGCGAAATCTGGCGAACACAATGAATATTAAAGATGGAACTGGAGAAATGATCAGGCACTAGAAGAAACTAATTCAGGGGATACAGTCGGAGAAGAGAAGAAGAAACTTAGGAACAGAGAACTATAGTATAAGAAGTGGGAGTACAAGAAAGAACGAGAAAGGAGGCCCTGATAAAATCATTTACACCCTTTGCTTACTATTGCAACTCGAAGATGGAGGCAGTACTTTCCTCCGATATATAGATACATATCTACCAAAAGACATGGCACCACTTTCCCGGACACAATAATCGCCACAGAACATGCAACTTCGAATTAATTCCATTTATGTGACACTGGATAAGGTACTAAGCTAATTTACTCGTATAGTGTTGTGAGTCGTGATGCGGTGTAATTTGGTAAATTTATACCACCGTTACAGAGGAATCTGGAGGTGGATGAAACACGGTCCTCCAAAACGTCGGTGTCATTTATCAAATTACAAACCAACACACTCCAAAAGGTCGCAGCCTTCCTCGTGGAGACAGACGTAAATAATTACAGGATTCCTTAAGGCTAGGCAATTCGCTCAGCTACTGGATTTTCTACAGCACTCTAGGCAAATGCCGCGATTCTGTCTTACATTACACAACGAATGTCTCCTTCCCACTCCTATCCAATTCATTACTAATTACCCTGATATTCAGTGCTACATAATGCGAGCTACTGCCAGGACCGTTCAACACACAAGTAACTTACATACAATGGCTGTGGTGTTCCATCATGCGATCTACGAATGTAAAAATTTCTGCGTTCTTTGAAAAATCGATGTTCCTTTAGCACATGTAAAAAAGAAACTCGAAGTTTCTTTTTTGTGAAAAAAAGATTCAAGAATATCCCCCTATAAGACGGAAACAATCCACGAAATTTGATTATTAAATTCTCAACTAATAATCCTAAAGCCTCCCCACGTCCGTCCAAATTTACAAATACGTAAAACAAGCATTACATTTTACACAGCCCTATCATATGACCAGCAAACAAACATATAAAGAGAAGATCAGATGCAAGACGATATGGTACTGTGCGTAATCAGTGAATGGTATAATGACACACTACAACCACCACACCTCACACACAGCATGGTACTCCATTTGTTGTTCTTCACAACACACGATGGTTTGTAACACTGTTGTTACATACAATTGATGCCAAGACCCTTAAGAATTCAAACGACGGATACTCCTTTTATTATCTGCCGATATCGCACAAGCAATCTTATGTTCGAGAAACGAATTCTGCTCCAATAAACGCAGAGCACTTCACCTCCCTCCGTCTCCACCACGACCCTCGTGCCACAAACTCTACAGCGTTTTACAACTCCAAGTTTTACGTGTGCCTCTTCGTCTAGAACTACGTAACCTCTTCTGAGATCCTTACTGTGAAAATTACGCTGGTTTCAAAGTACAACAAAGCGCTGACGCTGAAGCATAATGCGCTGATCAGAACAAGAAGAAGAAGGACATAGACGATGATGATGAAAGAGGAGACGAACAAACAAGAGTGGAAAGATGTTAACAATGAATGAGGGCACAACATCCCCACACGTGTTCCTTGCATCTTGACATCATCACTACCGCCAGGTCTACGGAATAATTTGATAAAGATAGTGAAATTTCAGTATCACCTGTACTTGAACTAAGAACAACGATAAAAAGCGGTATAGGGCAAGAGGGTATACCTTAACGCATCCTTAACGTTCGGCACTAGATGCTGGAGAAACGTCAGTTCAATCCCCGACGAATATACCCCCGGGAAACTGCACCCATCCCTGCCCCCAATGGACACGAATTGTCATTCTTAGGTTGTAAATCCGTGAATTTTGAGATCAATATATTCAATTTTGTATACCAACCAAAGGCACATTATTAGTGTCACACGACTCTTAAATACACAGCTGTGTATAACAGTCATACGTAACTAATAATGTGCGTTTGGTTAGTATAATGAATTGACTACGCATTTCAGTAGTGGTGTCACTTTTGATCCCACCTCACTCTCTCATTCGTTCGAGCGCGACTGTTACTGCCAGCTCTATGAAAGTAGAGAGTACGTGTGTCAGGTGTCCTCTAATGGCGGGTATCAAAATTCATCCAGCAATTCCACACATGAAAGTGTGCTATGGCATCCATTTACGCATACAGTGTAAAGAATGTATTAAGATAACGTAGCAGGAGATAATATGGGAGCGGCGAAAACTGAAGGGAAAGGGTAGAAGTTGATAAAATAAGGGTGAAGAAGAGGAACGAATAAAGGAGGAAAGGAAAAGAGAAAGAAAATAATATGAGAAAAGTTTCGTAAATACGAGTGTGGAAACGAAAGCAAAGTGCAGATAACGGAGCGGAGAAAACGGAAGGAAAAAGAAAGATTGAGAGAATAAGGGCGAAGAAAACGAAAGAATAAAGGAGAAAAGAGGAAGAGAAAGAAAACAATTATATGAGAATAACTTCGTGAATACGAGTCTGGGAACAAATACGGAATGCAGATAATAATGGAAGCGGACAATACTGAAGGAAAAGGACAGAGATAGAGAAAACATGGGTAAAGAAAAGAAAGGAATAAAGGAGAAAAGGAAAAGGGAAAGAGAATAATTAATATGAGAAAATTTTCTTGAACATGAGTCTGGGAACGAACGCAGAAAATCGATAAGAGCTGATCCCATTGTTCGATATTGAAATGCTTCATTTGCAACGGGAAAGTTTCTTGTTAAGTTCGAGTCCACGGACGTGGAGGTCATTAGACTGCGAATATCCTAGCGTCATGCTCATTCGATCATAAACGTAAACGCACACACAGGGGGTTGTTATCCATCCTCTCGACTCTGCATTTGGATCCACAAATTGAATTCCTCACGAGTCTCGGAAGCAGATCGCTACCGCAAACCTCGTTAGGGGTAGTCGATACGTACAGCGACTCTTGCAGAATTCGTCCAGGAACTTATTCTTGCTGTTGTAAATGTTCCCTCAACCCATAAGTATTGGTTACGTAATTCGTACTGTTTCATTTTCTTGCGTGTATGTGCGTTTGTTACACTACGTACTAGCACACAGAGCTGAGGTCATAATTGTCCATTAAGCTGTTAAGTCAGCACGTCAACAAAAATTTAACTGAATTGATTTAGAATGTTCATTCAGCATATAAACAAACCCAATTTTAACTGTTTCTCAGCTACTGTACTGTTTTGTCCCGTACTTTCTACCTTTGCTTTGTTTGCTGTCGTGTTGATATTACAACTGCGCATTAGTGTATGTTGTGTAATTGATCGTAAAGCTGTTCAGTCATCACAAAAGAAGTTAAATTTAAATTTAAATTTAAATTTAAATTTAAATTTAAATTTTTTCCATCAAGAACAACACNTCTGCAAATTAGGAAGAAGGAGAAGTATCGTCTTGACCCCGTCATACGATAGCCACTGCTGAGACAACACACGTAGTGTAGCTGAGTTTAGTTCGTTTGTTGAAGTGCCTGGCAACACCAGTACAGTCTGTTACTGGCAAAAGTTCTTAACAAGTGTGAATAAATCAATAAAATGCAAACAAACGTTAGAGGAGACCAGTTGTAGAAGAGGAGAATAATTATAAATAAGACAACACCATCAGTACCAAAAAAATTAAAGATTTTCTGCGCTTTATTAGGCAATACGCCATTTAGGCGTATGGTGGTATGGAGGTACAGTTTCATGCATTTATAATCGCAGCAGTAGATGACCCCCAAGGCTTCTCTGCACACTTCGGAGAAGAGAAAATTCTGTTGAGATCTGTGTTCTTCTGTCATATTACGCAGCGTCGAATGGTCATCCTTTACCAACGTTTCGGTCGCATCTTTAAGAGATAAGAAGTCCAGGACTTCTTGTCCCTTGAAGATGCGACCGACACGTTGTCCCGAAACGTCGGTAAAGGATGACCATTCGACGCTGCGTAATATGACAGAAGAACACAGATCTCAACAGAATTTTCTCTTCTCCGAAGTGTGCAGAGAAGCCTTGGGGGTCATCTACTGCTGCGATTATAAATGCATGAAACTGTACCTCCATACCACCATACGCCTAAATGGCGTATTGCCTAATAAAGCGCAGAAAATCTTTAATTTTTTTGGTACTGATGGTGTTGTCTTATTTATAATTATTCTCCTCTTCTACAACTGGTCTCCTCTAACGTTTGTTTGCATTTTATTGATTTATTCACACTTGTTAAGAACTTTTGCCAGTAACAGACTGTACTGGTGTTGCCAGGCACTTCAACAAACGAACTAAACTCAGCTACACTACGTGTGTTGTCTCAGCAGTGGCTATCGTATGACGGGGTCAAGACGATACTTCTCCTTCTTCCTAATTTGCAGAGCCAAGTTTCAAAATTAAGAAAAAAATATAATCAGCTTAGCGAGATTTTTCTCGCACTCGCTGACCCTTGAAGATGGGATCAATATGTTGTATCGAAACATCGGTAACTACCAAACTACGCCACGTAAAATCCGAGAAGAACGAAGGCTTATTAATCGGCCTCCTTTAGTTAACAGGCCATTTACGCAAACATTGCTAGGGGCGCCGTGCTCATTCGGCAACTTCTCCGACACGCTGGTACGGCTAGAAGTTTAATCTTACGACAGGCGTTTCCTTCCAATACCAGGGCTTTGACAACACACGAAACACAAGCACACGGCTGGAAAACTTACAGTTTGATACAAAACTGTTAAGTATGCAACTGTAACACCAAAGTCATGACAAAGATGAAGTTATTCACTCTTGTTAATTACTTAAGAATGGCATAAAGAAGTATGGGGGAGTTGAGGTATAGCTCCATGCCTTTTTAACCTCTGTACTAGATGGAAGTGGGTGGTCAACCTCATTCTCCGATCGCCTTACGCACTAAGAGAAGAGGGCAATCTCTGCGCCTGCCTACAATCAAACCCCAATTCCCAGAGTCTAGTTACTATACTGACTGAGCTATCTTAGAACAAATAAACATATAATCTCACTAAGCTAGTATTCCACTGAGTCACTTAAATACTGCGAACTGGCAGGGGGCGGACGTCGTGGTGATCTATTTAAAGACTGCCGTAATTCCGTAAGCAGGCGAGGTTAACCATCCAAAGCCTCAGTGAAGGCAGGTGCTTACTCAAAACACCCACAGATGTTCACTGGCAAACTGCATGGGACCTGGCTCAGTTTTAACTTGGTGCCAACAAGAATTACCGGAGCATTCATGCCAGGGCTGTGGAGTCGGTACAGAAAACTTCCGACTCCGACTCCTCGATTTTTAAAACTCCGACTCCTTCATAAAAGCTCAATATGTATCAATAATGGTAAACCTGTAATACATTTCATCACCACCACGTGAATCATCAGGCTACTTTTTAGACTTATAACCTATATTTAAGTATAAGTCTAATGATTATTTTGGCTTTCAGGGCTCTGAATTTGGAGCATCTAGTTAAGATTTTAAATTGAGGTCGGAGTCAGATTCGGTACATTCTTACCGACTCCGACTCCACCTAAAATTCCTTCCGACTCCGACTCCACAGCCTTGAATGCCGGGAACTGAACCCTGAACACTCGTAAGGCAACTCCTTATTTCACCGAGAAACGACTCTCACACAAGGGCGGTATCAGTCACCGGCCTCTCACCGCGAAGAGACGGTTCGATCCCAGGCCAGACCATGTGAGACTTGTGGTGGGCAACGTGGTATTGAAACGTGCCGCTCTCTGTACTTCATTTCTCCCCTGTCAGTATCATTCCGCCAGTGCCATACACTGATAATTCACCTTATATCGACGTTATATGACCTTAGCAAATTACAGCATCGTTAAAAAGCATCTCCCTCCCCGTCACATGACAGTATCTAGACAATATAAATTCCCATAACAGAATTATGCGAGTCGGTTTGTTCATTTAGGCTCACCCCATAACAGTCGCACCATCCCAGTCCCACTGCGTGTACAAATTCCACCAGTGAGGAGAGAGAACAAAGTTGCCTTCTTTTAATATTCTCACCGAGTTCCATGGATCTCGTCTCTTCCTATCTTCATTTCTAACCCTTTATATAAACCCCCTTTTTCACCCTTCTTCATATCTTCCCCCTCCCCAAGGAGAGAAAAAAAGAATCAGGTTAGGGAAAAAAGAAGCAAAGAAAATATTAAAAAACCTTGCAGTTATAAAGGTAAAACGGGACAAAAGCCATAAGAGACGAAGACAAAATCATCAAAAGAGTCTTTATTCCTCGATTCTTCTCTCACTCCTTTTACGTAGCTCTTTACCTAAGTTCTCTTACTTTCATTTTATTTTTCTATACCTTTCATTTTATCTTGCAGGCTCCCCTATTAAATCGTTTTATGTTATAAAAAAGATGTATTTAATTTGTTTCTCCTTCCAGGCATTGGCCCGTTCCTTTTACCTCTTTTCACTCGTATACCCCTGCCTACTCGCGACTTATCTTGCGCGTTGGTTTCAAAGCCCACCCCCCACCCCCCCCCCCCCATACAATAAATTTTATTGCAAAATTGGCGAAACGTTCCATTGGAGTTGAGCAGCACAGACAGAAAACTTGCTAAATTGTGCTTACGGAAACCTTAACGCAAGTGACATAAATAAGTAGCATGATCCCAGTTCGTGCACTGAGCAATTAGATACGGTATCAAAACCAACAAATGTATGAAAGTATATTACACACGCCGTATAACTCCTACATGTTGCGGCCACTCATGTGGCCGTCTTAAGGTAGGTACATTACAACAGATAGATACATCGAAATATTACTGAAGCTTTTAAACCAATGCAGACATAAAATATTAGATTCTAAAAAACTGCACGGCAGACCACTCTGTATTCAGAGCGGCCTGCCGTGCCGGTAACAACAATATGCCGTTGCTTGGATGGTGATTTACCGAACACGTATTATCCCTTACACATTATAATCTAGAATCAATCACAAATACTTTTTATCCGTATTTAAATCTCTGATATGTATTTTAAACCACGTGTTCTTATTTTAAAATTTAATATTTTATACTTGCGCATCATTTCAGAAAACTCTAACATTTCCATGTATCTATCCTTTGCAATGCACCTCCCTGAAGATAGCTACATGAGTGGCCGAAACATGTAGCAGGTATAATACACGTTCATTCACTTATGCCCATTTTTTGGTTTCTATATCTTGCCGAGTAGCATGATGTTACACAGAAATTGGCATTTACACGAAAGTCGTAATTATACACACGGTCTCAAGGAATAATTTTCTAAAACTGACATGAATATTCGGACACTTACATGAGATGCTCCATACACACTCTGAGCCAACTTTCAAAACTGCCGAAGAGTTGTTTATGAAAGCTTGTACTGGACAGGGATAAACAATATTTTAAGTTAGCATGCCATATCGTCGCCAGGTTCTGGTTACGGACGTAAAACTTTAAACGACTTTTCACTGTCCTTGTACATAACAGGAATCAATGACAGGCCCAGGTAATGTGTGTCAGTCGACCCTTTAAAGATAATATGACGTCAAGAACGTTCAAGAAAACTAGAAACACTAAAACTGAAAAGGACAAATCGGACTATATTCTACGCTGTCCGTGTTAATTTGTTGGCCGAAAACAAAAATGCTGTAAAGAAAAACAGAAGTTTCCAACTTTTACATCCTAGTGGTAACTATGTGCACCATCAGGTTTAACTGCCCAGAATTTCACATTTCGCCCACAGAGAGTACTTAAATGCTTAGTATCTCACAGCAAACAGCGAGTTTTGACCAACGTAACATTACAAGGCTGGACCTTTAATAACCGAGATGCAGTGTTTACTACGAGGTATGAACTGGAACTTTAAAGCAGATTACGTTTTTTCCTTAAAATGGATATTGCTATTAGGCACTATAACCTTTACCATCATCACAATTTCGGCAATGATACTAATTCCGAGACAGTTTAGCAACTCCCTGTCTTGAAGTCTTTAGTGACATTTCGATATTATCTTTCCTGCAAACAACACACTTCTCCAATCGTTAATTCCATATAACTTGCTACAAAATTCGTAACTTATACTGTGCAAGCAGGGTAATTGTTATTATGTTATGACTGTACTTCCCGTAGGTAAAAGCGTTTGTAATTAATTGTCAGACCGTTACACTGTGTAGGCCTACACGTCGTGCCTGGGAATAATTGTAATTAATGCTACCACTGAGAGAAACATCGGATTAAAATAATGGAGGGATGGCGAATAGTTTTGTGGAAGCTGTTTTAAATAAATCACCTCATATTTAGTACGCGGTATATAGATTAGTCAAATATAGACTGGATTGTATATTAGATACATTTTATTTAATTGATTAAAGCTGTTATATAATACTAGCCGAATATAATGTTCCTACTCGCGTGTGAGATAATGCCATTTGCAATTGTTGATAGAGTGATTATGAACTGCGGTCATAAATGAAAATAAAAAAGCAGTTATTTTCGCGTTTAAAAGTACATATGGTAAAAAATTAAAAGGGGTAAAGTTTGTTCTGGAACTGTCTATAAAGGTCCAGTTGGGGAGCAGACGTATAGTTCTACTCTTTCTTTAAGCTCGAAGCTACATGGGGTGGGTGGTCAACGCCACGCTCAGGCCGCTTTAACCCTGGGAAAGACCCGGTACCCATTATACTGGAGGCTCGGTGGGCCCCAGGGACGGTCTGGACGGGTGCGGAAAATCTCGCCTTCACCGGGATTCGGACCCCAGCCCGTTCAGCCTGTATCGAAGAGCTACATCGAATGAGCTAGTCCGGTCCAGTGAAGTACATATGAGTACACAGTACAGATTTACAGTGTTTCAGGGGCCTACGATTTCATTACCTCCTTGGTAAACACCATTACAAAAAGTAATTTATTTTCATACTGTATCCGTGGAAACTTACATACAAGTAAGCTTCATTTATGAAACACTAAAATTCATGACATTAGCCAAAAATACGCAGGCAGATTTCTTAATACATGTATCAGTGGCAGTTTCTTGCAGGGACACTAAAAATGTGAACTGGTCTTTTCTGGGCTGTGGCGATGTTTACTTTAACAGCTAGCTAGCCCAGTCCCTGCAAAATTTGCTCCTTCCGTTTTCGAGCTGGAAAAGGTAAGTCATTTTCTGTCTTCACAAGTTTGCGTCTCGGCATACTGTCACTATACCGCCCTTACAGGCTGAACACTATACCGCCCTTACAGACTGAACACTATACCGCCCTTACAGACTGAACACTATACCGCCCTTACAGACTGAACACTACACCGCCCTTACAGACTGAACACTACACCGCCCTTACAGGCTGAACACTACACCGCCCTTACAGGCTGAACACTACACCGCCCTTACAGGCTGAACACTACACCGCCCTTACAGGCTGAACACTATACCGCCCTTACAGGCTGAACACTATACCGCCCTTACAGACTGAACACTATACCGCCCTTACAGACTGAACATGATAGAATACGAACAAGAGCTGCATGTAACGCGGAACCGTCTTTTAACCCAAATACTGTAAAAACTGCCGTACGGTCTTGCAGATGAAAACAAGAAAATCGCGGCTACAAACTGGCACATACTTCATTGCCTTTGAAAAGGAAGCCGAACCAATCAATTTCCCGGCATCGCAGCACAAGAACCCTTTAAAGTCTGCTTTACTAAGAACATATCCTATAAATTACGTTTTCACCACGGCGTTTAATGCTGCTGCTTGAAGCCATCGCGGCTCCCAACTGTCTGAGAAATCTACTCCGCACTTTCCTTCCCACTTTATTTACTAACAAACTTGCATGCTGGCTGTCCGTTTCGTACAACTCATGTACCTAAAACCGTATTTTAACGTATATTTTACAGACGCAAAAGAAGTCACTGTGGATAACGGAAGTCGCATAGATAGCAAGCAAGCGAGTTGCTTTTTTGGTTGGTTAGTTACTTAGACACTTAGTTACTCGTTAGTTTAGTTATTTAGTTAGTCAGCTGCTACTTAGTTAGTTAGTTAGTCAGTCAGTCAGTCAGTAAGTAAGTAAGTCAGTCAGTCAGTCAGTCAGTCAGTCAGTCAGTCAGTTAGTTAGTTAGTTAGTTAGTTAGTTAGTTAGATGGAAGCAAGAAGTTGTATACCCCGCCCAAATAACCCCCCAATAAAATGACTTATGTTCACAAAAATTCCACTCCATTTTACCTGTATATCATAAACTTTGCAGTCTACATTCATGTACAAAAATGTGACTCGACCCCTACAGTAGCGACTATATCAACTGAGCTGTCCCTGCTCCTGCTGTTGAAGATAAGGAATGCGTCGAAACCTGAAAGCACAACGCCGTTAAGCCTCGACGCTCACAATCCTGCGTGCAGCGAAGTGTGTGTAATTCGATTGGCCGCATGCAGCGAACAGACGTTTGTCATTTCAGTTTCCATAATAAACACACAGAGACGTCAACATTACGTGCCTCTGTTACAGCACAGATGGCTCCAAAACGGAGAGTCCTTCTTGAGAAGCTAACAGTGTCTTAACTGCTCAGGAAATACTCCGCCTTCAATGTACCGCAAGGGTTCATTAACTTGTCTGCAAGAATCCGCCGCTGGTGGCTGTCATTAATCAGATTAACTCAATCCACAGTCTCACAGTCCATCTCCTGCATATCCACGTTAATGCCATTCCCATCTATAACTAGGTCACCCGAATGGTTTTGCGTCTTTCATGTTCCCTGACAAACTGTATGTGCATTTACAGGCACCGATGCATTCTACACGTCTCGTCGTCTCTTATTTGGTGAAAAGTGAGAATTATGAAGCTCCTCATTACGCAACTTTCTCTAGTCTCCCCTTTCTTCCCTCTTAGCTCCAAACATTTGCCTCAAAAATGTGTTTTCGAAATAAAAATTTGTTAAATAACCACTCACTTCCATATAGTACTCAGGTTACGACGGACTGGAGCTATACCTCAACGCCCTACATATCCTGATATGGTGTATGGGGAAAATTTACCTTTTTTAACTTTTACAGGCTTCCGATTTTTACAGCTGTGTCACACTCCGAATCCGTAATCTTTTCCTGTCCTGCGGGTAACTCATATCGAATAATGCATAATACGCTACCAGGCTACTTCCTGGTTAGTCTACACACTGCTCGATGTCAGACGTGAAGGCGGAATGTTTCTGATCACAGTTCACAATGCTAACAGGCGTTCACAGAACTTTAAACTCCGCTTGATCTTCCCGTGAACGCGATTTTGACGCATTACTGTCGTTGCCTAATATTAGAATGTTGACATATTTTCGAAGGATTTATTGCCTAGCTTTATAACTCGATGTTGTGACACGTACAATTGCTTGTTAACCGTACAAGCAAATCTTCCTCGTATAATTAAAACTTATGCAAAGAGAAGTATGAAGGACACGTCGGTACGATTACAAGTCAACCCTTTATGTGCTATGTAAGTGCAAATTCGTCTAAATCATTTGCACTTATGAATATTTGAGAACGCAAACGAAGGAAAAGTATCCTAAGACGTCTTTCGAACTTAAGATTAACTTCTGCAAATGATCAAAGAATTTCTTGAGACAGCAGCAACAGTAATTGCATTTAGGCAGAATGTGAAACAAGCAGGAGCTGAGAACGTTACAAGAAGCTATCAAGGCAGTGGTCCTTTGAACGTAACACCCGTAACTCTGTCAGTTCGTTCAAACAAGTTCACGCGTCAGCCAGTCTGTTACTGCACTATACAGAAACAAAACACAGTCAAGCACAAAGCACAGTTAAGACAAGGTGCGTGGACAAGGTAGATAAAAAAAATTATTATAAAATCTGCAGGCATCTCGGCTGTACACACATATTCACAACCCAATAATTAAGTAATCCAAAACAGAGATCCTAAAAAAAATAAATATTAAGGTAAAAACTTTATGCATTTATCTACTTAAGATATTTCGACACAGCTGATGGAATGGCGTTTACTTCAAAATTAATACCAAAGAATGAGAGCGTTACGTCACAGCACACTTCAAATATTTGTAATCGACACATATTCAACCGCAGTGCTTCTCAGTGTCTCTCCTCATAATATCTCACTATTTCTGACAGCACCTACTCCAAAATTATATCAACATTATTAATACTTACAAAAGCAACAACTCGACTATCAGTAAGGACACTAAATCTGAGAACAGAAAATGCTTACGGGAAGAAAAAAATTGACGCACTATTGAGTAAAATATTCTCAACTTACGGGGGGGGGGGGGCCGCCGAGAAAAACTGTTCTAGCATATATGTAAAAAAACAGATACCAACAAACGCACTATATATATGAACAAACAGTTTCATACCATTACATCATATCACCCAACATGTTTCGATGTTAATCCATGATCTTCAGGGGTACATTTTTACCATTGCCTTCACAAGATCAATGTACCCCCGAAGACGAAGGATTAACATCGAAACATGTTGGGTGATATGATGTAATGGCACGAAAGTGTCTCTTTGTAAATACAGTGCGTTTGTTGGTCATTTTTGTATATATTAAAAAATGCACCATGAAAGCAGTATAAAAACTGTTGTAGCATAGTATTCCAAAATCCCTTACACACAGCTCTACGAATACTCCATTATAGAGATTCGAACTGGGTAGTTTTCCTGTTAAGAATTACATTCACTAACACAAAACACAATTAAGTTCCCTGCATATATTTATAATATACACCCACAGAACAAAATTTCGTAAGATTCAGTTCAGTGGTTTCGGACGTGAAAGGTGCAGACACACGGATGTTACGTGCACCAGCAACAGGGTAATCTGTAACGCTTACTGGAACAATAGAATGTCCAGTTGTATATCGACTGAGTTTACAGACAGAATGCAAACACCCACAGCCGTTAGAAGCGCCTTGATATGCGATATCGAATGCTGGGAAATTTGAAACTACGGCATTACTAAACCTGTAGCCTGTGTTCTTTCACATCAAACGAACTTCATACTACATCCACGAACAGTTTATTACGGTAATGATAGGGTAACCCAATACCAAAACCCTTTATATCTGCCTTCATAGATCATTTACCAACACAAACATGTGGCTTCGTTCCCTTGTTCCTTCAGTAACAGTAGGCACAATACGGAATTAGCACCGGATTAGCTCTGTTAATGCGCAAACCACCATCAATGTCCTCAACAAATACCCACACTATTATTACATGCAACAAGACAGGCAATGAACATACAAAAGTACCACTGAGGCGCGTTCCCGGAACCATTGTTGCTGTCGAAAAGCAATAAGTATCACATATCCTAAGTTTGTGGCTGTACTGTCTGAGGCCTTAGTTATCCAGCATGCAAAGCGCATGCGCCGTATTATATTACACCCGAAATGTTGTAAATGCTGCACCACAGCCTGGCATCTCACAACATACAAAATCACAAAACATTATTCATCATGTGATTCAGTGTGTGACCTACACAATATGTAACTTAGGTCTCTGTTCAAATTTTCTCTTCGACATATTTGGAAAAATCCTAAGAGAAATTGAAAAAATGTGTTAACGAATAAATTGGCTGAATTTTCATCCAGATTGTCTCAACTACCGCTCGTCACGCACTGTCATGCGTGTGGGTTTAAGCCCTACGAAATTATAATCCCTCTGAATCTTAACCTTTTAAAGCCTAGCGGTAACTTTACGTACCGCCAGGTTTAACATTAAAAAATTCTACGTGGTGCCCACATTACGTTTATGTGTTTTGTACGGATCTCAGAACAAACAGCAACTTTTGCCTTATAAAACATCAAGAGACTGGTTTTTATAACCTAAGTGGAGAGTGTTTACAGCGCGGTACGCACTGAGTCCTTATATAAAACAGATACGCTTCGCCTTTAAAGGGTTAACTACTGTCAACTACTTATGCATGTCTGGAGCGCGATGTCTCACTACAGGAGAGATCTGTGTGTAGTAGAGAAAATTTTCTCATAAGACTTTATTGGTTTCCTATATGATGTTTTTCCTATTGTGGATATCCCATTGTTCTGTAAGAGTACAACAGGAAGTTCTGTGGCCGACAGACGTAAAGCCTCATATTTGTGTTCCGAAGAGCACATGCAAGGACCGAACAGTCATACCGACGGCCCAGTAAGTCTGCTGTTACTGAGAAGTGCGTTATTTAACGAACCTCTCAAGTGCCATGACTAAATGGCGTGCAGCTGAGCAGACTACTTGCACATCAGAAAGATAGAGTAAAATGAGGTTGGAGAAAGTTCCACAGTGAGGTCAAATAAGGTTGGGATGATAACACCAAGGAGCAAGAGAGGGGTGTCTTCTGGAATGCATGGAGAAAAGAGGAATTTTGTAGTCAAATCTTACGAAGTCCACGCGAAAGATTCAGCCATAGTTACAAAGAAAATATTTAAACTGATATTAAAGAAATGGAATGGCAGATTTTGGACTGAATTGAAGTCAGGATAGGGAATAGTATCAGGCTTTTGTGAATACGGTAATGAAGGTTCCGGTTCCATACATGCAAGTAATATATTTACTAGGGTAGGAAATGTCAGCTTCTCAAAAGGGAATGTGTTACACGGAGTTGTTAATTAGTTAAATCAGTTTCAGTTAGTTATTTAGTCACTTAATAGTTAGTAGTTACTTGGCCGGTCTGTCGGTTGGTTGGTTGGTTACCATCCACTTCGGTGAAATACGAAATTCTTCATTGCTGAGGGCCTAACTTCTCTTCTTATACAAAAGCCAGGAGCAAAATTACATCTACGCAGCGCAAATATTTCAGAACGACCATTTTCGCTATGTTCTTATTTTCCTTCCTCAATTCCGAACTCAGTTTTTCGTCTTAATTTACATTTCTTTTTCACTCTATATTCTTGGCACCAGAGACATTTCCAATAACAAAGATTTCCGTTGAATCCAATTTCCGTTTTAGACTTTACTATATTTTCCGTCTGCATTAGTGCCTCTCCTCTTTTCGAATCCACTACAAAGAGGACAGACAGGCAATGGGCAGATAGGCAGCGGACAGACCAGCCGCGACATCCTCCCTTTCCGATTCTAAAACCTTCACTACTTCATCTATAATGAGTCCCTAAAATGATATTAAATTAAATTAATTGAATGCAGCAAAAAATTAAATTATTTCGTCACAAAGGAAAAGCAGACATTTTGCATGCGAGAATACTGACACGCAAAATATTCTGTGAGGAGCCCTTTAAAGACTAAAACTGACATTGATTGAATTTAGAGACTAAGTTCGCACCGCGCAGTAAAGGAATTCCTACTAGATTACAGAATCCATTGAGTTATCTCTGTATAAGGAAAGGACAGCTATTGGTTCTGAGAAGCGCACACTACAGAAATATCCCCTGTGGGCAGAATATTCGTAGATTTTCTGAATTAATTCGGCTGCGAAGCTGACTGCGAACCCGAATGAGCAGTGTGCATTTTGAAAAGACAACCAAAACTTCGAGCCTAAACAATTTGAGGTAATTCAACTTGCGGGAAGGGCTAACTCGAAGAAGGGCCGAATATTGGAGATAACACAGCATATTATATTAATATTTTTATCTGTCATCTTCCTCTTCTTCTATTCCCTCACGTTAAAACTCCTCCTCTTCAAAATATCTCTCGCGGTATTGTTCTCAATTACCTTATCTTCTTTCTTCCAGCATCTTATTATACTACGCCTCTTCTGTCTGCATTTCAGTTATTTACATCTAATGTTTGGTGCGTTAGAAAAGAAGGGTAGAAAAATCCGCCCATCAGCTTCGCCAAGTATGACCATATCCAACAAGCATAAAACTGCTTCACTGCTCTCCATTAAGTTAAACAGTTGAAAGCATTAACTTAAACGTGTCAGTACGTTCCACTTAGGTTAAAATCGGACACTACTATCGACCTCTTTGCATAAAGAACCGCACGTGTTTCCCGTTGCCACACATATAGTGGAGCGAGAAATTTTTTGAACAGCACTGTACAGACAAATTAAACACCTCTTTCATATACAGTATTTTCCCCCTCTTTGAAAGTTTGCGAGATAACTAACCAAAAAAGGTACAAAACACACCAGAAATTTTAAGCAGTATGAGTATTTCCTACATTCTTTTCTTCATTAGGTCCTTCCGTCTCTAATTCCTCCCACCTGCTTTTTTCTTCTTTGTAACAAAATTTTCTTTTTCGTTTTCTCCAATATCGATAGAATTTTTGTGTCAGAAATGAACACTTGTTTCCTCTACCAACACAAAGCGAATGGTTTTTAATATACTAGAGACGAGGAACATAGAGACTACACTGTTTTCATCCGCATAACAGGACTAGGTTCGGAGATTAGTTAATAAAGATAGCATTAACCTTAACAACGATAACTGTAAAGAAAAAATGATAGAACTTATCACTTTCATGCCTCTTCAAATAAACACGTAAGAAAAAGGCTCATTCTGTCTGACGTTTGGAAATTATTCCACTCAGACTGTTTTGAAATCCAAACGAAACAAACTGGACCTCATGGAGTGCCGTATGTAAAGTTGTGTGATTCCCAGAGGACTGCGTATCTTCAGAAACAGTCCAAATGAAGCGCGACACATCCACTGGCCAAGTAGCTTTACCCGCGATGTTTATTTGCCCTGACATAAGCTGCTGCCCAGCTTCACATCACGCTGTATAATGCAAGTCTCAATTAAAAGGAAGCGCTGCGGCAGGCACTAGGCGATTGATACGCCTTCAACTTATTACGTGGGTCCCCTGGGGTGTCTGTCTGTCTTTCGACAGCGTACAAATTGACTCTGACATAGCTGACCCGTCTCTTATTAAAGATGGTCTTCAGTACCTTCAAAATGGCCTGTGTGCCAGTGTAACTTTGTTTACTACAAACAAGTACATTGTTACAACCAACAACGTAACATAAGTCGAACAGACTCATACAGCAGTAAACCTGTAGGTTTGTATTCAAGACGTTCGTGCTTTGAATTCCGATAAATGGATGTCGTGAGTAGGCTTATCGCGGTTTTTTTCAGGGTTTCCATTGTGCCTTCAAATACTCCAAAACCCATAAAATTTCGAATTATTACGTACTTATACCTCATTTGTTTAAACTGTAATTCAACCCGCAATGAAAGCATGGAACCAACACAAAAGACCAAAACTCCTAAGAATTTAGCGTTTATCAATGATACCGCATTTTAAGAAATTAAAACACTTTTGGGCAGAAACATGGGGAGGGACAGTCAACAGTAGGCTAAACTTCGTCACACGTGTTATTTCAGTAAGTAGATTTCCTACGATTACCTAATTAGAATATGCCAATCATTGTGGCACCATACGACGATAAATTTTACTTAGCTCTAAACCTTCCTCCTTAATATTAAACTTAAAACAGAGTGGAGAATCAAGTTTACGTATCGTTTAAGTATATTTCATGAATGCTTAACTGCATGTCTTGTTTTAACTACCAATATATATGTCTTGAAACAGAATATTATAATCAGGCTGTCTTGAAACCTAGCACTGTTAATCTGCAAATTTTACTGCAAACAGACATTCAGTTGTGCGCACAATTACATGAACGGCGATCAGATGACGGCTTTGTTAGTATGCTGGCGTTATTCTCCCGACTTTAAAGCTGGTGTCCGGTTC
Organism: Coptotermes formosanus; assembly: GCA_013340265.1. Taxonomy (NCBI): domain Eukaryota; kingdom Metazoa; phylum Arthropoda; class Insecta; order Blattodea; family Rhinotermitidae; genus Coptotermes; species Coptotermes formosanus. The sequence continues at coordinate 90,532 of BLKM01000241.1, read as the reverse complement.
CTAAAATAATTTAACATCAGTACCCCTCATTTCTACATGCCTGAATTATCCGAGCTTCCTCTCATAAAAGGCTTAGAGAAGCAGGGTAAAACCAGAGACAAAGTTTAATACAAAACATAGGTACAGTCTGTTGTAAAAATAACCCCAGTATTTGAAATCCTTTTTGCGTACGGCTAACCAGATCATATATCATTAATTAACAACTACCATATTTTGTGTGAGAAATGAAGTGTTTGGTGTGAAAAAGGATGTATCAACATTGCAAACATTTTAGATTGTATATATTATATATGGTTAACGTCGGATCAACATCGTTGAGTACTGTGAACTTGTTCTCTATACTGTACAGAATCTATAAAATTACGGCTCTTCGCGTTCCAAATATTGGCATAAAACACATGCACTCACACAAAAGTAGAAAAGTTTGCAGACATTGCTACAGTCTATAAGCTGGGAACGGCCTTATACTGACAATGGGAGTTCAAAAATAATAAAAATCTATATTACTAACAATTTGGCCACCTCCCACATCTTGGTAAGCTTGTGATAATGGTACAAGTGAAAAACCATAACTGTCGTACGAAAAACACAATGACGTCGAAAGAATGTACTTACAGACATCTCAACTATGCGACCAAACTTCACTCTAGTGGCAACAGCAATATTTTAGTCGTATATTTTTCAGTTTTAAGACAAGTGAATTGCAGTTCGTCATTTGTACAGACTACGCCTGGTAATGGCAGAAATGAGACGAAACGTGTTGCAGTGTCACGTGAGTACTCCATCTTATACACACACAGTTGAACTAAAGGTGAAAGTATAAACCATGTCATTGGTTTGTAAAATACAACATGACGCAAAGATTAGTAAATTATATCAATACAGTTTTCTTCTGACATTTGTTTTTCGTTCCAACACTAACACAGATACAGTTTCCAGAAGCTTTACAATAATATCTGGGAATCTAACTTTACAGACGTACTGTAATTTACAATTGCTGAAATAGTTTTAACTTTACAGACGTACTGTAATTTACAATTGCTGAAATAGTTTTTATTTGAGCAACGTTTACTGGGAAATCCAAGTACTTCTTTTTTTAAAAAGATATACTAAATAATCCACTTTATACGTTTTCATGACGACACGTTTAAAAGCTATAACACTAACACAGAATAGCCGTCTACAGCTACTGAAATAAACGTACAAGTAATGTACACGGGTCGTTAACTTCCTTTTATAGCTTCAGGCAATGCGTCAACTACGCATGCGTAGTAGTGCAATGCTGTCGACTCGTCGGATACAGGGTCAGACCACAAGCATCGCTACCGTCAGCAGAAATAAAAAGTACATTTGGAGAGGAAAACGGCTTCTTTAATAGCTTCAATTATCAACACATATAAAGTTTGAATCGGAGTCCCCTTGAAATAAAAAGTATTCTACATATTTATATATTACTGTAACATAAACGCGAAGTAATTTAGTGCACGACTGTTTCCTTTCACACGTTATGCATCACGAGCAGAACTCAGCAAGCTATTAGTTACTTGTAGACACTGACAATTTAAAGACTGATATCAGAGTAAAAAACTTCAAGTTTGCATCGATGTCACTGACACAGCCTTTTAAAGATATAAATTAACCTGAATTATATTTAAAGATACAGTTCGTACCGCGCACACTCCGTCTCGGTTACAAAAACCAGTCAGTTAATTCTGTGTAGGGAAATAATCGCTGTTTGTTTTGAGATCCATTAAATCACAGAAATAAATTCTGTAGGCAAAAGGTAGAATTCTTTTCTTTTGAACCTGGCTGTACATACAGTAACCACTGGGCTTTAAAAGCTTGAGGTAGGGGCAAGGGTGCCAACAATCTCTTGGGAAAGGTAAAGAATATCGATCCACATTTTAGAATTGACATTACTCCTGCCAAGAAAATGTCTAAATTTTCAACACTATTTCAAGCTTTTCGGACATATTTGTAAGAACTGTCAGCACACGGGCGGACTTGAGACATTTTCATGCACGCCTGCATATGACAGAAGTATAGTAAACATTTTGACGTCGCTAAAATTAGTTTCTTATCAAATAATTCACCTCCCCTTTTTTTTTAACCCCACAACGGTGACGCTTTGTAAGGAAAAGTAGACCTTAGAATTCAAGAGGCAGTACTTCAGCCTTGACACGGCATGGTTGATATCTCAGTCGCTGGTCCAGTAGAGATGGTATCTAAATGGACTGGGGCACTAGAGGAAGTGAACTCATCAAATGATATGGAGCACTCGATCTCACACAGCGCGATCACTGAACTTGAGCAACCGGATTCTGGAGTCAGAAGCCGTTAGGGGCCTGTACTTCATGCATAACAAACTAAAGGTAATTACCGAGTAAGCAATACGCAGAGGATTCCTGTCTCTTGAGATGTAAAGATGCATCTTTGAGTAACTGAATCACATCCCAAGCGACTCTGCAACAACCCCGCTGTGAGAAACTAGGATCTGGCAAATAAACATACCATTAACTACGCAACTATCTAGAACGCCAAGAGTCTAAACGAAAGACCACTGAAAATTACTGCCTTATGTAACGTGACGCCGTGTAGTCTGGTAGAAATTTAACGGTGTTTCAGAGAAGCCTGCAGCCGCTGTTTTAGGGTCTCTTTATCCTGAAGATGGAGCGAGCAAGCTCTGCGAAACTCTGAAACCTCTGGAGATATGTATAACAGTCTCCCCTAAATATTGGGAAATTTCTGCCAGACTCCAAGACGCCACATTCTAATGCAGTGCTCTTTGCAGTGGTAGCAGTGAGAACACGAACTCCACTACCTTATTAACCACAGAACTGACTAAATTACAGTAACAGCATAAGTGAATTAAGTTACCGACTGAGTCAATTATGGTCTAAACCAACGAGTAACCAGCAGACAGAGCTAATAAATAACATATACACAGAATCAATGACGAACAAACAGACTGCCTAACGAACCAAATTCGGCACATTCCAACCAACCAACTGGCAACCTGATTACCTTACAAGTAATTTAATAACTAGCTAGTTAAAACCAATGGCCCGGCATATTTTCGATCCCCTAACCAATATAATTTAAGTCAGAAATCGTGGCATATTTCAAGGCATTATCTGAACATTTGTCGGCAGAGACGGAGGAAAATCATGAAGAAACATATCAGGATATCCAGTAACCCAGCCGAAATTCGAACCGGATGCAAGTAAGGTGCATTACCACTACATCAGTATACTTCAATTTACGGATAATATTAAAATGTGTCGTATACGAATATGTATGCGGAGATACATATTGGACTGAAATTTTTGAAAATACAAACCCTTACCAATTATCTGAATTCCGTGATGAACCTCCAGACTGCTTAGAAGCATCGAATGTCTTGACCACTTGTAACATTAGATATCACCTAACAAGGAATCCCGTACTGCAGTGTTAATTGAAAGTGCGTCGTCAAATCATTTTCTTACAGACCCACCGTCACAGAAATTTTCTCTCTTCCCTCAACAAGAGCTCAGTGGAGACTGTTCTACTACATCGCATATGTCACGTGATCTGGTAAGGAGACTCCCAGTGAAGAAGCCAAAAACCCCCGACTTTCGCTAACTCCGTATAGAAGCTCTTAGAATCTAACACAAACGTTATCGCCTACATATGTAGGCGGTACAGCCACAGACCGACATTAAGGATCAAGTGGGGTGAATCAGATTTAAGGATCTGAAGCAATCCTTTCTTATCGACGAAGAATCTAAGGATTACTTTAAAGACGACACGTTTATGTCCGTAAGGAACTGATATGGAGGATTTTAAAACAAGATCTGCAATCGTACAGATGGCGATGGGCTTCATCAGGCACCATGAAAACTTATGGAGGATTAGGGGTAGCGGTATAGCTCCACGCATTCTTAATCTCGGCACCAGATGGGATACGTGGACAGCTTCACGCTCCTGTCGCGCAATTCCCGAGAAAAGGGCTCCCAACAAACATTTGCTAGGTGTTTGGACTCTCTGGAGAACAGACCTCTTGCCCCTGCCGGATATACAACCACACACATCACCCACACAATGCGCTGTTTCTACGTCCCACTGTCCCTACCTGCACTCACAGCACATCGCAGCATCCTTCGTTTCGTTTCGTAGTCCTTCCGTCTTCTACCTACTTGCTCATAGCAGGTGTAGAGGGTTTTTAATTTCACTTGATCACACTCAAACACACACCACAGTCGGTAGGACTCCTCTGGACGAGGGATCGGCCCGTCGCAGAGACCTCTACCTGACAACACAAACACTCACAAGAGACAGACATCCATGCCCCCGATTGGATTAGAACCCACGATCCCTGCAAGCGCTCGGCCGCAGAACCACGCCTTAGACCGCGCGGCCACTGGGACTGGACCCACCTCCTTAATTCACTTAATTTGACGGTTAATAACAACAGGGGATCTGCAAAAATCACGAGGCATAACCTAATGCAGGGGCTTCCATACTTTTTTGGCAAACGGTTACACCTGTAAATTGTGGGCTGGTCCGCGAACAGCACGTACAAAAACCACAGTAAGTGGCAAATTTAATTTGTTTCCTATGAATGTACAATTCGCATATAGTTCAGTTTACTGATAAAAGGCTTTACAGGTTTCTCGGATAAATGTATAAAGAATTTGGAATGCAATGGGACACACGAGCCTTGCCTTATTTTCTGGAAGTGTATGAGAAAACTCTGGTGAACGAATGACGCAAACCAAGAATACGTTCACTCAAGAGAAGGAAATCAAACTTGTTGAAACAAACTCCCAAAACGTTTAGAACTTACGCAATCAATGCGGTCAGATAAACGTCCTTAAACAAAATAAAAAAATACTGCAATCGTTACGGAAAGAGAAAATCTTCTATCAGACTTCCCACACTTAGAGAATGGAATTCGCATTGGTAAGGCATTAGGTAACCATTAACCGTAAGTGAGTGGACGGTTTCAGAAACCATTACACGTTATCCATCCCTGGGAACGTGGACTAGACCGCACAGCATGTCGAAACGCCGCACGAATTTAAAACGAGGGAAAATCTTCACAGACCGGAAAAAAAAAAACAACCCCAACGAAGATCAGAAGCTGTGCTCAGGAGAGCAGAACATCATCTTTGAAGAAACGAAAGGGCAGAGAGTATAAGGGTCGGTAGTGGGATTGCAGTGACACACAAATGATTGATCTGATTTGTTTAGTTTACAGACATAACGTTATGGGCGGTGGTTAATGCAGTTGGAGACAAACGTAACGGCCAACTCGGTCCACGGCTTTCAGACAGGGATTACGAAATAACTGCAGCCAATTAAATTAACACGTATTAAAGTATTAACTTAACAGCGCATAAGACAATAACAAAACCAGCAATAATAATAATAATAATAATAATAAAGGTAAAAATTCACCCTAGAACAGGCCATTAAGGTTTAGGCAGAGGGGGAGTAGATGTATAGCTCTACTTTTTCTTTAACCTCGGCGCCAGATGGGGGTGGGTGGACAAAGCCACGCCCCGGCCCCTTTAACCCCGGGAAAGAGGCCCCGTGCCAATTGTATTGGAGGCTGTTTGGGCCTCAGGGCTGACATTCGATCTCCGCACCGTCCATCCCGTAACGAGTCGCTAGCCGTCACTCGAACGACGATTCGACGGGTGTGCAAGCCTTAGCCTTGTCGCCATACTGACTATGCCATCCCAACTACCACAACAACAATAATAATAATAATAATAATAATAATAATATTATTATTATTATTATTATTATATACGTTCAGACTTAACAACATAGCGGTCAGTTACAAGGCAGCACGAAGTACAAAGATACAACAACAGTGAAGAAGAGCAAAGCCAGGATAAAAAAGAAAAAAGCAGAAAACTTTACAATTATTTTCGTTAAAAGTTAATAAAAATTCTAATATTTTGTTACAACTACTGGCACAGGTTCTATTACCATGATGTTTGCATCGAATATATTTTGATTAAGAAAATAATACAAGTCTACTGCAGCTACGCTATTACCTTTTACCATTTTTGCGCTAAACTTCATATGTTCCAGCAAGCTTATTTCGTACTTTCTGTCTGGTATCACGTATGTCACTTTTCCGCTATGCCCGGGTTACTTTCATAATTGTAAAAACTTTGCATACTAAAGTTTTACCAGTTCTAGAGCACTGATGCGAAATTTATTACAAACAAAACTGTGCAGGGGACAAGTGCCTGGGCCCATGTTGCTTGAAGAATGTAAAGAGACACTGCAAGAAAGTTGTGTAACACAGAATATTGGGTTAAACGGTAAAATCTTTTACGAAAATTTGTAGGAGAAAGTAATTTTACCAGTTCAGAATCTTTTAACTTCCCCTATCCTTTCTAAATGCATTAAGACTAAAACACAAAAAAAAAAAAAGATTTCCGAGAACTCATAAAGCCTGGTTTCCTGTTACACAGCTGTACAGTTCTACAGATCTCACAGCACACCTATTGCATTACTTTATTCTTAAGAAGAAGTCATTACCGGTGCGCAGACTCTGTACCTATGTGCGTTCTGTTGGCGCGATACATTTCGAAGTTCCAAACCGTTGCCGTTGTTGAATGTAAAAACAAATATTTCACATATAGTGTTCAGGTATGTTTATGGTCCAAAGCCACCCCGTATTCCACAAACCCACCATCAGTATTTCAATTAACCCTTTAAAGACGAAACGTAAACTGTTTTATATAAGGACTCAGTGCGTACCGCGCTGTAAACACTTTCCACTTCGGTTATAAAAACCAATCTCTTAATGTTTTATAAGGCAAAAGTTGCTGTTTGTTCTGAGATCCGTACAAAACACATAAACGCAATGTGGGCACCACGTAGAATTTTTTAATGTTAAACCTGGTCGTATGTAAAGTTACCGCTAGGCTTTAAAAGGTTAATCACCGACACCACACCCAGTGTTAATTGCCTACTGTATTACTCGTGTGTTACTGTGAACATACACAAAAAAGCTTACGTACATAACAATAAAATACAGTCAGTAAGCAATATTTACACAAAGTAAGATAAGGTAAATGGCTGATGCGAGTGGCAGCGCAGTCTAAGGCGTGGGTTTGCGGCCGCTCGCTTGCTGGGATTGCGGGTTCGAATCCCGCCGGTGGCATGGATGTCTATCTCTTTTGAGTGGTGTGTGTCGTCAGGTAGCGGTCTCTGTGATGGGCTGATCACTCGTCCAGAGGAGTCCTGAGTGTGACTGAGTATGATCGTGAAGCCTCGATAATGAGGAGACTCTGGCCCACTGGGGGCTGTTGCACCATGGAAAAAGAAGTTAAACTAAATGAATATCACCACAAATATCCGAAGATTATGGGTTTTATTGTAAAGTGGTGTAGCAGATACCAACGGCCGGGAGCCAGAATGTTCTTCCAAAAAGTTCGCACTTATTTGTTAAAGTGCGTGGCACCATCTTCAACTAGACAGTAACCCTCACAACCACCACCCGAGAAAGACCAATCTCGCCAGAATGCCAGTTTTTCGGGTCTCATTTCTTTCCATATCACTCTCCAAAGTTCACTAAAAGTTTCAAACAATCTCCACGCTACGTGAAGGTGGGCGTATTCGTGTATATCTGTATTCAAATCATCAACGTTTATTGCAAAACTTTTCTAAGCCCCCTGTTTATTCCATCATTTTCATTTCCATACCTGCGCAGGTGGAAGTAACACTCCATAGGTTTTAATAGTCCATAAAGTGGGCTAGAAGTAATTGGTGCTTGAGCCAAGTTTAGTACGTTAGTCATCGGCTGGCACCACGCCAATCACCACTGCCACCCCCACCAGCAGCACTATTATTATTATTATTATTATTATTATTATTATTATTATTATTATTGCTAAACTCTCCGCCTAGCGCGATGTGTTACGGCTGCTACCCGCGTGTGCAAAGCCACTGATATTTTTAGGAAGCCCGTTACTTTTTTAAAACAGATTTTGCGCTGACCCAGGACTTTTTTTAAATAAACTTACCTGTGTTCCTTCAGAGTGTAGGGGTTTTGCGCCAGTACTTTTATATATCTTTTCCTGTAATATTGTTTTCTTTTGTTTGTTTGTTTCTCTGTTTGTTTAGTGTTTGTTTTGTGTATTGGTGGTGCTTTTGTGTTGTATTTGTTTTTGTGCTGGCTTTATAATAAGCATTTTTGCTGTTAAGCCTCCACGTTAATAAATACCGATTTATTTATTTATTGATCGATTGATTGATTGATTGACTGATTATTGCTTTTTAAGCGCGTTAGCATAAATAGCGAAAAAGTCAACTTGTGTTCATCAAATCTACCGTCCGTCCGACTGTCCGTATGTATCGGCCCTTATCCAACTCGACTGATTTTCGTGAAATTTCCTATTGCGGGGCTTTCATGAAAATCTGTCGAGGAACTCCAAATTTGGCTAAAATCGGACAAAAATATCGGGAGATTTACACGAAGCCCTCAATGCGTTTACATTGTTGACAGCAGTACGAAGTATTTCGCAGCTCCATGACAGTGCAAGGTGAACCCATTGTTGCGTTTACATAGCACAGCTGAACAATTTATATTGTTGACAACTGCAGATAGGTCAACAATAAAAAGTGAACTCGATGTTGCGTTGCCATGGCAAAAATGGTTACGCGAACGCGCCACAGTGTTACATGTACACTGCCTATCTTGTATATTATTTTACGACGCATTCAGTATCCCAGACAGTGTAGCTTCGAAATGTAACACTACAAATTAATGAATAAATGCAAAGGACTTTGAAGGAACGCACCGTGGCCTAACAGTGGTACCAACAATACACTGACCTGGTGGGATAGACACCACACAAGACAAAGTGTCAGTAAGTCTAATCCTTGTCACAATCGAGTTTCGAACTTGAATACGTCGCCAGTAGAAAGCTAGAGTGAACACACAACAGTAACTTGCTTGGTGGTAATGCGTCTTATTAGAAACCTTTTAAAGCCTAGCGGTAACTTTACGCACCACCAGGTTTAACATTAAAAAATTCTACGTGGTGCCCACATTGCGTTTATGTGTTTTGTACGGATCTCAGAACAAACAGCAACTTTTGCCTCATAAAACATTAAGAGACTGGTTTTTATAACCGAAGTGGAGAGTGTTTACAGCGCGGTACGAGCTGAGTCCTTATATAAAGCAGATACGCTTCGTCTTTAAAGGGTTAATTAAAGTTTTATGTATCTAAATGTCACACAGGACATCGAAAAATCTGCCATACCCGGACTACACCTACGCCAACACTGACACTTGAGTGGAATTCTGCACTGACCCGTCAAGCCGCAGTATATATAACAGCGGTGGTCAGCTACACGAAATGTGCGAGCTGCAATTTATGAGGCAACTTACGCAAGAACCATGTCTTTATACGCCAACTAAAACGTACGTTAGCAACACTTCACACTGACTGACTAAGCGCAGCCAGGGCTTTCTGTTAGCAACACAAGTGCTTATTGCTAAATGAAGGAGGTCACTAGATGCGCTAGTACTCTGTTCTTATACTTCTTTGTGAGAAATTTCATTTATTATTGTTACATGCAATTTGTGCAAGCCACTTCAGACTACCCGTAGCAGGTACCAACAATTCTAGCATCTCAAAAGTCCGCATTCTGCCCATATAATGTATTTCAGTGTGACATAACTCTAAGAGCAATTGTTGCTCTAACCGCATCAAGTGATTGGTCTTCTGATGGGCAGACGGTGTTTAACGTGAGGTAGAACCAGTTTCCAGTACCCAACAGATGAAATTCAAGCTCCAAGGGTCAAAAGAAAGAGCAAGTTTGTAAATGACAGTAACAACGTTTCGGAAATCGCAAAGTCACCACCTGAAGAGCTCGTCTGGAATTATTCATTGACTCAGTTTCCACAAGCACTATACCCCAATTGGTTTCGAAGACAGTTGACTGACAATGTGAGGAAATGCACTCAGATGTATTTCTCGCTTACGAAGTGTGCTCAAAATCAATACTCCAACCTAACATTTAAGTCTGTCTTTAATGGGGGCAAAATACAGCAAAGGTAGGCTACGGAGTCTTCGGCAAACGAATTACATTTCGACTTCCGGAAGGCGTAAATATTTTTCCCACCTCCAAAACGTCCAGACCGTTAATGGGGCCCACCTGTTCTCCAATTCGATGGGTACCGCGGGCAGTTTCCTTTGAAAAAAATCAGCCGGAGAGTGAGAATCCTCGCTCACCTACACGAAATAATCTGGGCCCTAGATGGAGGTGAGTTTTCAGGTCCACGTCTCGGCCCTCTTACCCTACGTAAAAGAATTCCCAGTAGCCATTAAACACGAGACTGTGTGGGCCCCAGAGTCCGTCGCGACACTTTGAAAAAGCGAAAAATTTGTTTTTTAAGTGCCTGAAATCGAATCATAATCCCTCTGACCTCCAAGGCCATAGCGTAGTCACTTTACCGACTGAAATATCCACCTCCAAAAGTAGGGTACAGAAAGGATAAAAATTTGAGATAGGATGCAAGAAAGAAGGTAAGAACCAGATAGCATCGTCGTTTGACTTTTAAACAGCGACTTCGGATGTACTCTGAAAAAAAAATAACAAACTTTAAAATCACTATCCACCGGGACATGACATCGTATAGTCTAAGTGCATCGGATTTGAAAGGAACCTGTTTCCAGATCGACTCCGATGGAAGCACCAGGTTTCTCTGAAAAGTCGGTACATTTATACCCGACTATATGACGTCGCCGATTCCAGTGGCCGCGCGGTCTAAGGCGTAGGTCTGCGGCCGAGCGCTTGCTGGGATCGTGGGTGCGAATCCCACCGGGGGCATGGATGTTTGTCTCTTGTACAGTATTTGTGTTGTCAGGTAGAGGTCTCTGCGACGGGCCGATCCCTCGTCCAGAGTAGTCCTACCGGCTGTGGTGTGTGTCTGAGTCTGATCACGTGAAAATAAACAAACTCGACACCTGCTGTGAGCAGGCAGAAGAGGGAAGGACTACGAAACAAAACGAAACTATATGATGTCACGTCAATCTTTAGTCACCGCTGTGAGAACTTCAAATCTCACCTTAATAAAAATTAAACATAAGAAGTAATTCAAAGGAAACTTTTTCATGATGAAATGAGCACACCGCAAACGGAAATGAAGATACTAAGTTGTAGGTGTCGTAGAAATAATAATTTGATTTATCATCTTCCTCGTCAGAAGTGTCCTAAAGAGGAAGAAGACGTGGAGGTCTTTGCGTCACACAAATTTCTATCTCCACATAATCTCCGTCACCCTCTACAGCGATACAGAACGAGCAGAAAAATAAAACAAAGACGTGGATGCTGGCACAAACACTTCACTTACGTTCGTATTACGAACCCAAACCTCTCCCGTTTCTTAATTTCCTCCTAGTTCGTCTTGGTTTTACTCTCTCAGCGTCTTGCTGCCCCCCCCCCCCCTCCAATCCGTCTTCTTCTACTTTCCGTGCCTCATTTCAGAAGAAAGGTTTAAGCTTTTTATTTTCCCGTCTTCTGTAACGTAACCTGCCTCGTAATTCGTGTACGCGCTGACAAAACATAGCAACCATACTTAATTGCGATATCTTGTTCTAAAAGGAAAATCCGCTACTGCCACGAGCTTCTACAATGCACTAAATTGCAGGGCAAAATACATGAAGCCAAGAGGTCTTGAAAAACTGATAGTTGCTCGAATGACCAACAAGTTACTTTAAAATTACAGTATTATAGAATGTGAGACAGTGGGAGACAGATATACACATGCTTATGGGAATAGCTGCATCCATCTTCAGGGAAAAAGAACAATTTAACTGAGGAGGCAAAAGATTTCTCAGGATTTAGGTATAATCCATTGCCATTTCTGAACCTTTTACATTAAGCTCTCGCAATGGCTATTCAAGTAACGCACAAGTATTTACAGACACGTAGGCTTAGACGGCATACAGATTAATTACCGGCTGGACGGTCTGGCTTCACATCCCGGCGGAAGCAACAGGTTTTCCCTTCTCCAAACCCAGACCGGCTCTGGGGCCCACCCAGCCCCTCTGAATGAGTAGTGGGGTTATTTACAGGGGGGCAAAGCGGCCGAGGCGTGAAGGTGACCACTCACCTCCATCTAGTACCGAGGTTAAGAAAGATTGGAGCTATACATTTACCCCGACCTATACATTCATGACGTGGAGAGCGACAAATTTACCTTTAAGGACAAGTGGGGATATGGCTCCACACATTCTTAGCTCCGGCACTGGGAAGAAGGGAGTGATCATGTGTAAGCCCCGTTCGCTTTACCCGGGAAAACAGCAAGGCCACTGCACTCTGCGTGGCTTCCGGAGCCTATATGGATGTGGTGGTGAAGAATCGAACCCCGGTTATCAAGGCCTGAACATAATGACTCAGCTATCCTCGCTGCAGCAGACACTGATGAAGAACACAAAATATTTCCCTACAGCATGAGGGAAAGAGCCTTCCTGAATATCCCAGATAGTTGAAGATAATATTAGAATATTTCTTACAGGGAAGTTTTGTGTAGGTATAGACTAGGTTAATTTAGTTCAGAACAGGATCAATATCAGCCACTTTGGGCTTCTGCGCATGACTGTTTAACCCTTTAAAGAAGGGAAGTATCTGTTTTATACAAGGACTCAGTGCGTACCGCGCTGTAAACACTCTCCACTTCGGTTATAAAAACCAATCTCTTAATGTTTTATAAGGCAAAAGTCGCTGTTTGTTCTGAGATCCGTACAAAACACATAAACGCAATGTGGGCACCACGTAGAATTTTTTCAGTGACACAAACACCTTGAAAACCAAGCCCTAATCCCTTATAGTGAAATGGGTTTCAGTCTGTAATAACCTTCTATTTGTGTGGTATTTTGGTGACAATATATATAAGCTACAGTTTTCTGCAACGCAGCACAGATGTTACTTCCACACACAGGACACGTTGTACACATAAAAGTGTGCAGAAACCTGGCAACCAAGCGCAAACAGAACGGAACACAAACCTGTTGGTTTCAAAAGGTAAGTTATGCAGCACAACTGACTAACCTTGCCTGTGTACTGGTATTCGTCGTACTTCTCTTTCCTCTGTGTCCGCACTTTTTTTTTGTATTCTCGCTGTTTTATCGTCCCCAGGGACAGTACCTCCCCTTGGGTTTGTTTCTCACGTGCACTGACGCTGCTCTCACAAGCCCTATTTTTTATGGTGAACAGAAGGGGTTGCAAAAAAAAATTCCAGCAAAGAAATATACCAGTAACAAATAGTCCCAATTTTCTGAGTTTTCTCACACAGCACGCTGACACATCTGGTCACCAAGGGAAAACTTCGAAAATGTTACACTACACTTTAAAATGCTGAATACAGACTATATCATTTACCTATGTGACTACACCTTACTGTGGACAGTATTATTTAGCCCTTTAAAGACGAAGCGTATCTGTTTTATGTAAGGGCTCAGTGCGTACCGCGCTGTAAACACTCTCCACTTCGGTTATAAAAACCAGTCTGTTAATGTTTTATAAGGCAAAAGTTGTTGTTTGTTCTGAGATCCGTACAAAACACATAAACGCAATGTGGGCACCACGTAGAATTTTTTAATGTGAAACCTGGTCGTATGTAAAGTTACCGCTAGGCTTTAAAATGTTAAAAGTGTCAGTAAAACTGAAGGATGCTTCTCTGACAGTAGATTGGAACACGTCACTGCCACTAAAAAAATGCTGACATGCCTACAAAACTGAAATTATAAGCTTCCTGTTTTGAAGAATAACGTGGAAAAGGTTAACAGTACCCTTGAAACGTAGAGTTGCCGCGTACTTAACTAAGCACCACGTCATTCAGGCCAATAGCTTAACGCCTTAACCTCGAGTCTAAGACAGAAATGAATGGTGGTAATAAACTGGCACCAACCTCCACTATAAACCTTGATCACCTTCTGGAGATATAGCTCCAGTCCTTCTTCAACTCATACTCTATGGGTAGGAGATCCTGAGCATCGTGTCTCGGTCGGTTTACTTGCGATGAATGTCCCCGATACTCATTGGACAGGAGGAAGTGTGGGCCCCAAAAGAGGTCTAAACGCGGTGTTGAACGGAAAAATTTCAGACCCTGACTTGAATCGAACTCAGATTTTCAGGTTTTGCAGCACGCAAATTGCCATTAGTCTTGCTTACTCTGGGTGCCCCATTTCTGTGAAAACTGGCAACTTACTTTCATGAAAGTGAATATGCAGACCCTAAACAAAGTACGTAAAATCGTTCTGCCCCGAAATCCTGATTTCGTACCCAATTTGCTGTGGCAAGAAAGGGCCAGCAAGCATAAAGCTCTACATGAGCAAGAGAACGCCCACTCCTTGAAAATAATGCAACGTTTTGGTTACCATGGCTACAGAGATCATAGTTCTTAGTTTATACAGCAGAGTGCAGCACAAGAGGAAATGATATTGGTTTGCCTTTCTTGTCGCCCACGTTTCGGTTCCTTGTAGTCGCCTCCTCTTGTTTGTTGTTAAGATTAGCTTCCAAGTAAACAGTGGCCTTCTTCTGTTTCCTTTGCAGCCAGCAGCGAACGAGTCGATATTGCGAAAGCCCGACAAATTACCAGTTCTTCTAAAATGTACATTGTCTGAGTTCCCCTGCTTATTTAAAATGGCAGACAGAGATTTAATGAAACATGGGAAACAAAATGATATGTTTGTAGGGCATACTTACACAAAACGATTGTACCCCAACACAACATTTATGCCCATACATACGATATGGCAACAGACTGTGAGCTGATCATAACATATAATGCTTCACTTATGTTTATGTTTTATGTTGTGGTATAATTCACTTATTTATAAGGAACAATGCCTGTTGTATCTTTCTAAGAAAATTTGGAAGATTAAACGGATATAAATGAAACGTTCTACACACTTCATTATCCTGGAAGCCACGCCAACCCTAAGAATTTTAATTTCCCACTCCTAATTAGTTGGTAATAATTAACTATGTTGTATACGGATCATGAATACGCCTACAGCTAATTTAGCCTGCTACACTTACAGCCCAACACAAATGTGTACACTGCCAGTCTTGTAGAGACAAGAAAATGAGATACTTGCTGCCAGTAATTTCCATCTAGTTCTGGTTTACCTCTACATATTTCTGAAGACTTCTAGATCTCGTAACTAATCCACAGCACTCGAATGGTTTTAAATGATTTCTATTTTTGTGTATTTCTTTCTTTTATGGAAGTTTTCTGGGAACACTGCGTCACTCAATAGCCTCAAATTATTCGTCTCCACCTCAAATGTGATATCCAAATCGTGCTTCGAATTAATAAGCCAAAGTGTTCGTAACAGTGTTAATCCCTGCAGGGGATTGATTTCGTGGCACTGCCTAATCCACCGGTTCACAAAGCCACTTGCGCGCGTGGTCACAAAGAGGTATTAACTTACGTGTAACACGAGTAAGACTGCTGCACTGTGCCATGTTAATTAACTACTCCTGCATTAATAACCCACGTCATTTAAACGAAATTAAAATTGTAAAATAAAGTACGCTTTCAATGAAGCACGTACAAAATTCCGACGTCTAACAGACTGTTTAGTTTTCATTCTTTGTACAATCTACAGAATGAAATGATGAGGCGACAGCTTCATTCTGTGGCCATCAGTGTTGAAGTATGAAACATCCTAGAAAACAATACCTAAGTTTATCGCGAATTCAGGGCATTGTTGCATGAAATAAAAAGTCACGAGATTGGAATGTTTACCATACTAACAATATTCATTACACTAAAAATCATAGTGATCCGTAACCAGTAATCAACTGCACGACACTTCTTGATGACTCAGTACTGCCTCAGTTACCCGAAATAATTCACACCAAACTGTAAGGAATCTGAAAACTTATTTAACTGAAAGGTAAGCTCCACACTCCAAGAGCATCACCTACGAAAAAATAACACCTGATACAAATGGATAACAAGCTCGGTGAGTCCCAGACCTGGGCTAGGCGCCGTAGAGAAGAAAACTCTATAGCACTACCACGTAACAAACCCTTCTCCTCAGTCTTCAAGCACGCACTCTAATCCCTATATAGCTTGGCAAGTAGTGGCTTGAAGGAAACACCTGCACCTTGGAGGAATTACCGAAGTGTTCGGTGGCCAAACAAAATAGAAATCAACGCAGCAGCGCAGAGAGTATTCCAGCAAGAACGTAGAAGCTTCGATCCCCTTCGTATCCCTACGGACACCCGGGTACTGAAAGATTCGTCTCTTGAGAAAATATCTTACAATTGGAACTGTCCTCTGAGCCACGGATCCCAGCCAGTCCTCCTGACTGCCGCAGCTTACTTTCACTTAAAACTCGCATAAACTAGCAACTGTGGAGGGGCCGATAGAATTGGAATCCTAGTAATTTAATTCCCAGATCAAACAAGGGAATGCAACGGTAGAGACAGGTGGTAGCAGGGAGGTCCCTCAGGATTTCAAACATTCTGATTCAGTTAAGTGGCTAAACTGGGTTTAGCTGAACGCGCGCACAACAGTTCAGTGCATAACTACTGTGCCGCAGTACCCACTCTCTGCAACTGCTCACCAAATATTTTTTATGCATAACTGCAAATTTGGTAAGTAGTGGCATGGAAATTGTTTGATAAAAAACAAGTTCTAGCATTTATCCCTGTATTTTTTTTCCGTACACACGTCCCATAACGAGCTCCTTACGCCTCTACTCTCAAGACGAAATCACCTGGTTCCTCCGAAATATTGGTGACAACTCACCCACCAAAGCACACAGCTCATTTCAGAAGACCCTAATTTAGATAATGCTACGACACGCCGAATCTCACATAAAAAGTACTCTCGATTATCCATGTCCGGATTATCCAGTTTGCGGATTATCCATGCATGATGGCAAGTTGATAATCACTAACGACGAAGGTGGAAAATGCCGTGATTTGGCGCCGACTGTTGGAACAGAATCCTCAACACTCCATGTCTGAGTAAATGCATTTTGGTAGCTGGCCATTCATGTAGTGTCTAATATAGGTCAGAAAAGGAGCTCACTCCAAAACAGAACTTAAAAAACAGTAAAAATTAATTACAACATTATGTTTAATTACTTGATTTCTTTAACATCACAGTCTCCTAATATGTTACGCCTAATGTTCTTGAAAATAGATACGTCCGTATCTAACAAAGTTGAAGAATATTAACACTGCCGTCAGAACCTCAAATATCATATTTGATTTTTTCCACATGTTCTCGATTTCGACTAAGTGTAAATTTTGAAAGCAGTAATTACGTATTTTACGGGAACCTGTACGTGCGGCACGTAGTCATACTCAGTTAAGTCTGGAATTCTTTTTTGTTAGAATTATGAATGAAGTTTTACTGTAATTACAGTGGGAATTAAATTAATTCGATCACTGACGCACAAACCAGATCCATGTAACTTGCAAAAGAGGCCCTTTGCTTCCCACAATAGAAGTCGCCCTGACACATTCCGCATACTTCCATAATTACAGTACAACTGAATTATAATTAGTTCAGAAATGTTTTAAAACCCACGTGCGCCTTCAAAATTGGATTTTAACAACTTATAAATTCTACGGAGACTGAACTAAGTTTTACTAAACAGTTTACGTACATGCGTCCACATAAAACGGGATATTTTCTTTTCGTCATGTTTCATACGTAATTTGCAAAATGTCTGCTACTAATGAATATTAGTTTGACACTAATTATATTGCGCTTGAGAGTAATTTTATGTTTTACATGAAAATATGTCACTGTCCCGTGTTTTACTTCCGTTCACATTTCAGCTCTTTGTTGTCTGCTTCAGTTATTTTCAATTAATGTTAGCGAATTAATTACTGTGTCATCTATTCTATCAGCAAACACAATTATGAACGTGCACAATTTAATCACGTGCAGGTAGATTACACACGATACACTTTAAATATTATGTGGCATAATACCGCAATGTTTATTGCTTATATATACTATATACATATATACTATATGCATATATACTATATACATATATTTTGTCGACGCTTTGTATTTATAAGTTATATTTGTTTCTCACTATATACACGCATTATGTTCCTAAACATTACTGCAACATAATAAAGGAGATGTGATGTGATCAGCGTTCTTCTGGGGTATTACGCGGCGGCGTGTGGTAACCGTTACCACACGACGCCGCAGATCACATCAACATCGCGGCGGAAGCCTGAAATCAAGGACCCGTGATGGTTTGTTAGAGGAAGGAATTTTGAAGTGTTCGTCGGACAAGTTGCACATAATAATACTGACAAGGCACCAATTCAACAATTAGTCTAGCTACGCGCTAGCGCCTACTCGGTCAGAGGCTCCTACCTCCATGTAAGGACACCCCACCGTTTGTTTCGCCGTTGGGCTGCGTAGAAAACTGTAGTACTAAACCTTTTAAAGCCTAGCGGTAACTTTAGGTACCACCAGGCTTAACTTTAGTCAATTCTCCATGGTGCTCACATTGCGTTTATGTGTTTTGTACTTATCTGGGAACAATCTGCAACTTTTACCTTACACGTCATCAAATGATTGGTTTTTTAAACTGAGGTGGAGTGCGTTTACTGCGCGGTACGCCCTGAGTCTGTATCTTAGACAGAATGCGTTTCGTCTTTAAACGGTTAATACTGTGATGGCTTTATACTCGTACTTAGATTGAGAAAACCTTCAATTAGCTGAAGAGCAACAGCAGTTTAAAAAATGCATCTGTTTAGCCACATATATACCTATCTGTCCGATTTTTCGCATGCCCCTCTTCGATAACGGAAAAACGGATTTTCATGAAATTCTATACTTCTGTAGATTAACAATTACAATTTTGTTTAATATCAGACCAAAATGGCGAAAATTACCTGGTGAACTACACAGTTTTGCCCTCATTTCGTACGTCGTAAGTGACGAACAAAAGATTTAGTGGGGCAGAAACAATTCTGGCAAAGGCTGTAGATGAAAATGAAGCACATGTTTACTCCTAACGAAATTCTGCTACATGTGGGACGGTTTTGGAACATGAATTTTGGAGTTGTGTTACGTCTTAAATCAAAAATAGTTCTGATAAAACATGATATTGAAGGTCCTTGCTTGTCCGCCCCACCTGTTAACACTATCGACGAGAGAGCATTTAAGGTCAGCACCCAGGGACTGTAAGTCTACAGACCGTAACACATCTAACGTGCTAAAAAAGTTATTTCATTCTTACAATCATTCGCAATATACAATATTGTAGCTGCCTGCGAACAACTGAGAAACATTTCATCAGGATGTCAACTGCGGAAAGTAAGACCATATTTTTCAGATCTGAAACAGTTACTTGCCATGACTTCTACGAAAGGTTTTCTTTCTCTTAATTCCATTTGATAAGTTAAACTGTCATGTGAAGGTTTACTTCGACGTGGAACAGACACTGACATATCCTGTGTGCGTTTCTATTCCATTAGCCAAAATGCCATTCGATACATCTTATTCTATTGGTCAATAAATCTGGGTCCATCGTACGCCACTCACAGTTCCAGAAATTATCAGCACAGCGGAGCGTTTCGAGCAACACTTCAAAGCCCCAGCACATTTATATACAATTAAACTTATTACTCTATCAATCGTACGTCAGTCTAACGTTACTGACTACGTGATGTATCTGCCGGGTTCGATATCTGACACAGGCAACGAAATTCCAATACACACCGCCTTTGGTGCCCACTTCGTATGTCGTGGAACTGGGCTCCATTATCCGGAGGTAAAGTGGCCGGAACGTAAAACGGAAATCACATATACTTTAATACAGTGGCAAGTTAGATTACTCAGTGACATTTAAATATCCTCCCTTTGAATCCCTTTATGTTACTCTTATAGAATGTTATATCAAAATGAACTCTCAAACACTTCAAGTTACTTCAAAATTTAAGAAGAAAAGGGAGCAATAAAAAAAATAAAATTATTCAGTTAAAAATTGCAATTATCTTGCTGGCATCCAAAAATACTGGATTTATAATACGATAATTGTCTGCAGCAGCGCTAAATTCAAGTCTAATCAGAAGCTTTACACACATTACGTTCAAAATTGAAATCGGTACTCTAAAGGCGTTCATCGCAAAGAGCATTAAGAATACCGAAGTGCAAAGTACGAATATTGAAACCGCATGTCCTGTCGTACTGTTGCAGATTTCCTACCTTGTTTTTCACACAGAAATTGTTGAATTTACTTACACAGAAACGCACCTGACTACATGAAAGCTCTTACAATATAAAACCGTGCCCCTGTGTCCCTCACGTTCACCATTAAAAGTGTTCCGGAAAAACAGAAACGGTGTTATCCCATTCGAGTATTGTCGCTGACCAATCGTAAAATCTCCGTGTAGTCTGCTTGTAGAAAAGAATAGCTGGATGATGATAGAGAGAACAGCAAGGGCAGAGAAAAATCCCTATACGTACGAACATATATATATATGTATATAAATAAAGCACTCCACTGGGCAGTGAGAATTTCATAAAAAGCACCCCACCTCCAGTTCCGTTATCACGTCTCTACGACAACTGGACTCTCACAGTAACAACTGGACTCTCACAGTAACAAAAATGCGATATATTGCAAAAGAACCCTCTCTATTGTGGCTTCTATCTTTGTTCTACATTCTTTTTTAATTTCAGATTATAAAATTCTTTGTATTTTATACGCTTGCCTGGTCTCTGTGTAGGGCCTTTAAAACTCCATACTAAACTACGTATAAGCGGATTTGGAGCAATTATTTAAATGTATATATGGTACTTAACGTGTTTCTGTATTTATTTACCTTCCTACACATAAGCATTTTGCACACGTATGTAATATATATAGCGTATATGTTGTACATTTTGTCGCAGAACTTTTTTATTTATGAAAGTAAACAACACAGCATAAAAATACAATAAATGCATTACATCACTTTTTTTTATTTACCCCTACACTTTTGGCCATCCTAATCGGGAACCTTTAAAGTCCTCAGAATTTTCCAAAATGTATCAGATGTTCCCTACGAAAATGACCAAAAATGGTCACAACACGCAGAGTGAATAGGAGCAGTACAGTTTTATGCACTTTTTGAGTATACATTTATGCCTCACTCACGGTCGCAACTCAGAAATCTAAAATTGTATGAGCAAGGTATATATAAGTTTCTTGTCCTATGGGATGTGACATCGTGCAGCCTGGTAAACAAGTACCAACTTACTTTGAGGTAACACCTCCTGCCTCCGTAAAGAATGGATGTGTGCTATGTGTTTAGGCCTGGGTTTACGATGTAACTTAATGCGTACACGTACTCGCGTGCGGTAATGCTAATATGCGTATCTGTAATGCACTAACATACAGCTATATGTACAGTGCCCATATGTAATGCATACACGTGTTCATGCAACACAGTGCTTAAAAGTACGCATCTAACAAGCACAATTTCAGTTACTTTATAGTTTCGTCACTGTTATGAACTCCCTCGTACGGACGTAAAGAAATGTTACAGAAAACAGTATTTTAACCCTTTAAAGACGAAGCGTGTCTGTTTTATATAAGGACTCAGTGCGTACCGCGCTGTAAACACTCTCCACATCGGTTATAAAAACCAGTCTCTTAATGCTTTATAAGGCAAAAGTTGCTGTTTGTTCTGAGATCCATACAAAACACATAAACGCAATGTGAGCACCACGTAGAATTTGTTAATGTCAAACCTGGTGGTATGTAAAGTTAACGCTAGGCTTTAAAAGGTTAAATGAATGAGAAAGATTCGCATTCTATAGTTAAACAAAAAATAGGGGCATGGGAAATATTTAAATGTTTATAAAAGTGACTACAAGATTACAGCAGGTACGTTGCACAAATTTCATGGCACAAAAATCATGATAAAATCGCTCATCAGCTGTTAAAACCAATCCGCCCCTACAAATATTGGCATTAACACAGCGGCAAAACGCTTCTGACTTATCTGCAATAAGAGTTTACAAAAAATTGCTACCTTCTGCCCGTCTGGATCTCTCTGTCCTCACGTGGCAGCCCGCAAATTACTGAACGGAATAATATAAGGTCTATTATCGGCAAACATTACAACAGATTATCTACACATCAATTATTCTATTGATTTGAGCATAATTCTTTCGTGTGTACACAAATTAACAACCGTGTATATAAAACCAAATACAGCGGTCGAATACAAACTGATTTTCTTTATGTATTATTTGAGGTTTACTCTGCGGTTTTACCATTATCTCGAAGTACATACCATAAGAATGACAGGGGTAATAAAATAGAAAGAATTCGCAAGGAAGAGGCTGATTCAGATATTTCCCGACATTTTTCTGGAGACTGAGGAAATCCATGAAACTTCCGTCACGATTGGCTGCGTTCCGGTCAACAGCTTCTCCAGGCGTCTCCCAAATACGGTCGAAAGCGTTACCGCTAAGCTAACCTCCTCGCTGACTGACAAACTACCTAAATAACTAACTACATAGCGGCATGGAGCAAAGACCTTCTTGAGAAGCTAACAGTTCCTCAGGTAGCCAAGAAATTCCCGGCATTTTATGTGACCAGGAAGTTCATTACCGCGATCATAAAAGTCCGCCACATCTCCCTATCGTCAGCCAAATAAATCCAGTCCACGCCATTCCAGCCGATTTAAGATCCCTTCTAATATTATCCTCCCATCTATGCCAATGTCTTCCAAGTGGTCTCTTTCCCTCAGGTTTATTCAACGAAATCTCTCCTTTCTCCCATACGTGCTACATGCCCCGACAATCTCATCTTCTTGATTTGATGACCCGAATAATATTTGGTGAGAAGGACACATCATAAAGCTCCTCGTTATGTAGTCTTCTCCACTCCCCTGCCAACTCGTCCCTGTTATGCTTAAATACCTTGCCCAGCACCCTGTTCACCAACACCCTCAACCTACCTTGCTACCCGCTGACACACATGGAAAACCACGGACACTTCAAACGCGCCTCTGCATGCACCATACAACTGACTACCCACAAGGCATCGCTCTCTGCACAATAAGTTAAATCACAATTTCATACGTATCAACTGCTATGAATTCCTGGCAAGAATGTTCAACGTTTCTGCAAAGCATCAGGTATGCACTAATGTTTACACTAATGCATTTGTAATTGGAATTCGAAATACGAACAGTATTTTGGTACGGCCAATACTACTGTATCCGTCGGAATTTATATTGCCTCCCCAGGATTATTAAATTCAATTAAACCAAATCCTGTACAGTGAATAGGACATTTAATAGGCTGTACGTATCTTCAAGCACTGCAGAATGAATCACAGTTGCCTCAGCTATCTGTACATAATATCCACGAACCCGAGAGCTATAGCCTTTGTGTTTGGAGAAAATTTCGTTCGAGAATGCGTGAGGCGTGATTGCGTGATTAAGCTTGCGAGGTAGTTGTTTTCGGGCGCGTTCGCAAAATTGCGAAAAGCGGCTACTATCTTCGTCACGTCTGTCCGTCCGTCCGTCCGTCCGTCCGTCTGCATGGAACAACTCAGCTTCCAATAGAGATCTTCACTCTTCTGGAACATTACGCAGCGTTGGTTGGTAGTCAGCTACCGACGTGTCGAGGCAACGTAACAGTCCCACCTTTAAGGGTCAAGCAGTCTAAGAAGGACCCAAAAAAGGCAACAGGCACAATTATAGTTATATATATTTTGATCTTTATATTCCTAGACAGCAGCAAGTTTCAAAATACTTTAAATAACTCAGGTCATATAACGTGTTGTTATAGAAACGTTAGGGGATAATGAATTGAAAATGGCAGTGTTATAATTTGAGTTACTATCCCGGAAGTTTATGGAGGAACTGAGAAAAATCGTGAAATAAGTTCAACTGCGACAGTCACTATCCGGACTGGGACCTGAACCCGACCGTTTCCGGATGCACAGCAATACAATACGGAGTCAAGAGCAATACGTGCAGCTGACGAGCAACTGTTAGCTCCAGATTAGCTGTGACTGTAGTTGGGTCTACAGAATTCGTGTTAGCAGGGTTTAATTCTGGGCTGATTGTGCAATATAACACTGTGCTAGTTGAATCTGGAGACACGCAGCCAGCAGACAAATATATCCATTTAACTCCGTGCTTTCCGCTCCTAACAGTGTAACGTGAACTACACCGAACAGCGTAGCCTATGTCTAAGATAGAGGATCCGCCCTGGAAGAATAAAGGTGCACGACACAATGTCACTTTCCTTGTCCTGCACCTCGGTACGAACGTCATGCCAACGAAATCAGCAATACCTCCGTACATTTTCATTCACTAATACAATAAACTGGAGCCGCGGTGGCGCAGTAGGTTGATGCACTGCGCTACAAGACGGAAGGTCGCGAGTTCGGTTACCGATTGGGTCACAGGAATTTTTCATTGAATTAATCCTTCCGGCCGCACTATGGCCCTGGCGTCGACTCTGCCCCTAACAGAAATGATTACCAGGAGAATCTCCTGGGGGGTTAACGCGGCCAGTGGGTAGGGATGTAAAACTTATCACCTTTATGTGCCGACTGCCTCCAAATCTGTGAGCCTCAACCTCCTGTAATCCTCACGGCCTGTCCAGGTCTGTACAAAGATTACTTCACTTTTTTACCCTCTTTTAACCTTTTAAAGCCTAGCGGTAACTTTACATACCAACAGGTTTAACATTAAAAAATTCTACGTGGTGTCCACATTGCGTTTATGTGTTTTGTACGGATCTCAGAACAAACAGCAACTTTTGCCTTATAAAACATTAAGAGACTGGTTTTTATAACCGAAGTGGAGAGGGTTTACAGCGCGGTACGCATTGAGTCCTTACATAAAACAGATACGCTTCGTCTTTAAAGGGATAATACAACAAATAACAAGCAGCCAAGTTACCAAAGCAAAGGAGACCAACAATTAATTCAACAGTCAGTGTTGGCATTCGAGCATGTTACACAGCGTCGACTGGTAAACAGAGACGTTTCGAGGGAACTTATTCTATTTTCGCACTGCTTCACCCTAAGGATGAAGGTTCGAAACGTTGTTAACTATTTACCATTAAAAAAGACATAACGTCCCGAAGACTTGGGTATTTAACAACACAGCTACGAAAACCTCGAATGTCGGCACTCGAGTACCTACTACGAACAACGAGCGATATATAGAGTAAATATAAAACATAACCATAACTACAGAAAACATGAAATATACCACAAGCCGACCGACGAAAACAAAGGCCGAAAAAATCCCAAATAAGTAAAAAATTATGAGTGACTTCACGGTTCCGACGCGGTGTAAGTGAAATCTTCGATCTTCTGGAATGTTAGGCAGCGTAGAGTGGTAGTTAGGTTACTGACGTTTCGGTACAACTCTTGAATACTGGGCCTACAAGTTGTTCCGAAACGTCGGTAAATATCTACCAATCTGCGCTAACATCCCAGAAGATCGAAACTGTTAAGTCAAATTAATCTTAGAATAAAAATTAAGGACGCAGGTTCTTGAAGGAGGCGTGCCAGAGCAAGCCCCCTGTTACTGAGGTCCAAAGTGGATCTATTTTACAAGTCGCGGGTAATAAATAAGTACGGAGCATTACAGAAATGATAATGGGCAGATAAATCCCGCAGTAACAAGGCGGAAAATCTGCCCCAGTGCCACAGCATCCACCAGTTATCCAATGTGAATTACCTTGATAACAAACCCGATATTCGAAGAAAAGCACCCAGCGACTAACCTCCACACCTACAGTACGGCACAGCCAACATAACAACCGATAATTCTCTGGTAGAGCCTTATCGTTTTTCTGTTGCCTGTTAGCAATTCATTGACACGTTCATGATGTTACGTAACACTCAGCCATATTATTGTGACCAGAAAAACATATCTGTGGAATATAATCGACACCAGTTCCACCCATTTAACGCTCTAAAGTGCTACAGGTAGGTAAATTTTATGCTGTTCATCTCCGTGCATATGCTCCATACAATAAAAGGAAAACCAACTTATGCACAACGTTACCGTTTATTTATCAAACTTCTGTCTTTTCTAATTCCCCAACATGTTTCGGCATACAGTTATGCCATCATCAGGGGGTACTGTTACAGACTGCATAAGTTGCACAAATTAACAACATTAAAACAAATCAGCGCAGAAATTGTGTGGAAGTTTTTAAACATTTCTAACTGTTTTTACCATTTTACAATTTGTATTCACATCTTATACAATATGTAACAGTACCCCCTGATGATGGCATAACTGTATGCCGAAACATGGTGGGGAATTAGAAAAGACAGAAGTTTGATAAATAAACGGTAACGTTGTGCATAAGTTGGTTTTTCTTTTATTGTACAGGTAGGTAAATTCTCCCAGATAACCTCTACAATTGAGGACTTCCAATCAAATTTCTGTAAAAGCATTCCCTATCTCAATTTCGGTCATCCCGGTGTGTTATTCTCAATACAGTGATGATAAACACACTCAAACACACCACTATATATATATCTATTTTGCACACTACGTCATTACACAGCAACCTTGGAAAAGAATTCTGTTTATTCGTGACCGCTGTACTTTCTGGTCACTCTCTTGATTTAATCACCCGGATACGACTAGGTACAGAAGAGTAATTCTGAAAGGACCTCATCATATGAATTTCTCCATTCTCAGTGTTACTACTTCTCTCGCAGTTTCCCCTTTGTAGAATATTCATATACACATAAGCTTGGAACCACAAGCAACTACAATGTTGTTCCTTGTTTCTCTAACACGGGAACACCAAGTCAGCAAAGTTATAAAAAACGTTAAACATAATTTCAACTCAGTTTATTATGGGAAAAGTAAAAAATGAAGCAGAAAAGGAAGATGAGAAATTTTACTGCATTGTGTAATGAGACCAACTTTATGTCACAAAGATAACAGGAATAAAGCCTTATAGGCACGCAAAAGACATTAAAATTTACGTGCTTTGTTTGTGTGATGAAATAGGGTAACAACATGGCTAGCGAATTCACCTTGGCATGCAGCATCCCCTCCTGCTTCTGAAACTGAATCAAAAGTACTGTTTCAATCACTGATATGAAGTTGTTTTGTTGAAGTCAAACTGAATTATGATTCAGCAAACTCATCATCACCATCACCATCCACAGGGCAGGCCGCCTGGCCGGTTCCATCACAAAGGAAACCCCACCAACACCGTCTTGCTCGTCCGAAGCCCCTGTGCCCAACTTGTTTATAATGCATAATAAGGCTGTGCAGTTCTTCATCGATCCGTACGTAAAAAGTTCTCCTGACACTTGTTCTGTTGAATTCCTTCATTATTTAAAATTTCTAATTATTTAAATTTTATCTCGCAGCTAGTGAAGTGCTAAGTGACCTTTTCGTTTCGTAGTCCTTCCCTCTTCTACCTACTTGTTCACAGCACGTGTCGAATTTTTCTTTTTTATTTTCACTTGATCATACTCAAACACACCACAGTCAGCAGGACTCCCCTGGACGACGGATCGGCCAGTCGCAGAGACCGCTACATGACAACACAAACACTGTACAAGACAAACACCCATCCTCCCAGTGGGACTCGAACCCACGATCCCAGCAAGCTCTCGGCCGCAGACCCACGCCTTAGACCTCGCGGCCACTGATTAAATGTCCTTTTAATGTTCGTAATAAGGGCCGGACGATGGCTTAATAAGCCGAAACATGTAGCATATTTTATCCTGCTTTGTACGTTGTGTGCATCTGTTTTCAGTCTAAACTTTGGACTTTTAAACAGAACGCGGCGGGGAGTTAAAAAAGGTTTAAAAATAAATAATTCATTAAAAATCGCAAATATCAACAGCCATTCTCCACGACTGAAGAACAATAACTTGGTACTTAATTGCTGGCCGAATACGGAATCCCGTTTTGAAAGATAATGAAGCAACTTGACAAAATAATCAGGCATACAGACTGCAGCTCTTCCATTGGAAGAGAAATTAATTTATCTGCAGTACGGTTGTTCCTCGAGGGGAAAGGAGAAAGCAGTCACTATGACCTACAGTCTTTAAAAATCTCTGGGTTTAAAGTCGACAGAACGTTAAATACAGCATTTATCAGCAATTATATATTCACAGAAATAAGAAACGTATTTATAAATAAAGATCTGGTACATTACCACAAGCAAGGTACACACAAACATATGGTCGGCCCACAGGTGTAGGAATGTTTGCATAAAATTTCCTGGTGGACAGAGAACGCAGTATGAATCTTATTCCAAAAGTTGCGCAAAATACAACACGCATAGCTTAGATAGAATCAAAATTAGACACGAAGGTTTCAACTGCAACATACAGCTCTTTATTTAGCCAAAGCAAAGTATTTGCAGTATACAACTGCTTAACACATGCGACTTAAATACCACGCTTTACGATGTATAAAGCAGTAGGCTAATATTTGGGAATTTCTCCAATCATGATGATGTCAAATTTAAGTACATAAATACGTAGCAGGCCTGTCGTGTTTATACATGAAACTGACTGCCTGTTTGAGGTACAAATGCCTAAATGTGTCACCAACTTTTTCTACTATAACGTAAGAAAGTTTTCCCTGTCCACGCCAGGAAAGCATGCAGGGCCGGAAGAAGCATACGTCCACTCGTTCTTAACCTGAACACTAGATGGAAGTGACGGCTAAATTCACGCCCCAGGCCCTTTTCCCCCGGAACAGAACTCCGGTAACTAATGCTTAAGATAGACAGATTAATCCACGTGCGTTGCTATGAGCTACACAATTCACTCGACAACAAACTTTTTAAAAAGTAAAATAACAAACGCCAATCGTGCGGAATTTTTCTTTTCCTGTCAGTTTGGTAGACAGTGTACTGAATAACAGGTGCTAGCCGCAAAAAATTTCATTCAAAGGCACGTCATGAAAGTACCTACATGTCTACGTGTTATGTACGCATACTGACGCAGGAGTCAACAGTCACAAATATGCTATGAGAATGTTTTAGGTTGTGTCCAGTTACACAGAATCTGCGCTTAAAATTTCTTCAAAATAATAAAAAATTAAGACTAACAATATCAGCAGATATGCACAGCTATACAATCCAGGCAAGGGAAAAGTACACTTTCAGCACTTCTCTTGTCTTCTTGTTACTGTACCTTACAATGGTCGTCGCCTGCAATTCTACGCTGCAGTTTGAAAGGAAAATATCCTGAATATTTATAAAATTACCATGGGAGACTTACAGCCGAAATAAAACTTTCACATTCCAGATAAACGGCATTACAGCAATTACACACAGCCGTATTACAATTAGACAGGGCTACTGATACACAATAAACCATGCAGCTATTCCACGACAAGAACTTAAATGGAATGTTCGGTCTCTGATTGTTGATTCTGTTCTGCTTTTTTACATGATACCTGTGTCACATGCTTCCCCCCCCCCACACACACACACACACACACACACAAAGCTATACCTGTGCGATTTTCTAGAGCGCCAATCCCCACAGCAAATCCCTGAGTGTTTCAGATATGTATACAGGACATGCAGACTGAACTGGAATATGTAAACCTGCCAGTCAGCGCCCAGCTACAGCTCAGTAATTACAAGAGACACGTTGATACAGAAGGTCGCACAGATGGGGGAAACCCGTGTTATTTGCCGAGTGGCATGTGATGTGACTAATGAGTTCTCTATTCAACAGCAAAGACAATATGGGAAAAAAGACTCTGACAGTAGTCTATGTGGTTTAACTTTAACTGGTCCCTATTGCAAAAAGAATTTTGAATGACAAGTTGATCTCAGCACTCTTCAAAGTACTTACGAGTTAAAATAAATTTGGTCTCTTTTTTTCCGACACACATATGACCAAAGATAAGTTGGTAAAATACTCCAAAAAAAATATAATTTTTAAACACCATCAAAGGCACGAATTCTGTTTATTAAATCAGAACAGGAATTCTGCATGTTTCGATTACAAACACTTATCATCACAGAGAAGCAAATCACAGATCAGTTTGCAACTTCTTAAGGACCAATTGCGATCAAGAACAGAACTCGTAACTTGCACCTTCGTATTTATAATCTTGATTTTTTGCAACGTATTGAATACAGGTACTGTGTGTCTTTGACAGGGTTTAAGAATTAGATTACCTTTAACTAAGCGGAGCAACCTTAAAAATGAATACACTTAGAACACATGTAAAACTACTTCACTTCAAGTGTCACGGCTTCACCAAACCGATTTTTACGAAAAACGTTAACCGCTGCACACCAATAGATGCAGGTCTCCTGGACCTAATTTCACGTAAATCGTTCAAGAAGTATGGACAGTGTGTGCAGGGTAAAGTACCACTGTCACACAGATTACTTTCACGAACTGGCGCTCGCTACACAACTTTTTGTACACAAAACTCTACACGGAATTTCACGAAAATCTGACGAAAGATTTAGTTTCGATGTTACGTCACAGACAGAAGGATGGACAGACGGTGATGATTTCCGTACAGTGCGTTAATTTTTTTCCACTTCGTTACGCAACAATTGGATGCATTCAGGAAATATTTGGCTACCCTCTCGCTATTAAAGTTTTCGAAAATATGTGCAATAGTTTATGCCAAAATACTTCAAAAATCTGATTTTTTTGTCAAATTTGTGCCCGTGCACGCTATGCGGGGGTGTAGAAAAATATCTCCACTCATTCTTAACCCTTTAAAGACGAAGCATGTCTCTTTTATATAAGGACTCAGTGCGTACCGCGCTGTAAACACTCTCCACTTCGGTTATAAAAACCAGTCTCTTAATGTTTTATAAGGCAAAAGTTGCTGTTTGTTCTGAGACCCGTACAAAACACATAAACGCAATGTGGGCACCACGTACAATTTTTTAATGTTAAACGTGGTGGTACGTAAAGTTACCGCTAGGCTTTAAAAGGTTAACATTAGCATTACATGGAACTCAGTTGTCAACTTCACGACGAACTGGCCATTTTACCCATGTGATAACTGCCCCCGGTACCCCTTAAACAGCTAAAATTTCGGGCCGCACATCCGGTCTGGACGATGTTCAGATAAAAAAATCTCTTACCCTTGCCGGTAATCTAACCACGCATTCTCAACCATATCACCCACAGTCTGATCACTACAGCCACCACGCCACCTCACCTCCTTAACGTTGTGTCTCCCTTCAGCAATTTATGGGTCTCGGAGAGTCATCCAGAGATATAGCTTGAAGTAAGGAAACCAGAAAATACTTAATTAAGTGCATATCTGTCACATACCGTGAGTTACTCCCAATATTCCTTAAGGAATGCGAGCGAATGTGGAGGTTGTAACAACGGTTGCTAGGATAGGGTCTGCCCCCGTTACGTGTCAGATATTGCTGCGAATTCTTTTTATCTTCTGAAAGTAACGAAGGCTGCGTCTTACAAAACAATCGTACAGAATAAAAAAAGTCTGTTTTTTTTTCAAGACCGTCCAAATAAACTACTGAGAAAGAAATTTATATTATAAATGTAACAGAGTTCTTGTTTGGTACAGATTTTATATTGGGATTTCAAAACGGTTCTGAGTTCCAGTACTTCAATGGTAGATAAAAATGTGTGTGTGTGTGTGTGTGTGTGTGTGTGTGTGTGTGTGTGTGTGTGTGTGTGTGTGTGTGTCGTATTTAAATAACGAAATTTGTACGAATGTGACTACTGTCAAGGGTCTAGTAGACCAGTGTTTCTCAATCTGCGGGCCGCGCGCCACTGCTGACCCTCGACACTTCCTCCACAATACGAATTATCAGTAGGAAGAAATACTCGTATAACATTTGCGACTTTTTTAACACCGACAAAAGACCTTAACATGCATTAAAATTGCACTTATGTTACAGGTCTTATGCTAAATTACTATTTTCTGATGTGCCTTATAGTTGTGACAGAATAACGCTCCATTAATTAAAAATGAGACCCAGCGCGCGCGGGTCCGCAGTGGTTTCTGCATGCGCTTTTCGTGTCGTGAAAAGTCACTGCCTGCGGTTTTATTAAAACTGCATTCAGCTGCACATAAAAACCCATTTTAATAATGCAATACTTTTTTAACTGACAAAATGTGCGAAACGAATTTTTGTACCACGGACTAATATTTTGGATTTCGTATTCTGAGAAATACAAAAACCATAAACATTTCATACATGATAGTGTCCAACTATTTAACAGTTTCTAGAATGTGGTTGGTGTAATTTCCTGTCATGGCTACGATATACTTTAGCAATATCCAACTTCTGATAATCACAGCATTTACACACCCATTTACATCAACAGACTTTAAGGAAATTCCTGGAAAACTGGAATATTAAATTTTCTTCATGTGTAAGGGGGGTACTAGTTACCCCCAATACAACTATAAGTTCCAAGAATCTGACAGGGGTTCGAATTCCTGGACCTTTCTTCTGAAACTGTTCTACACCTTGTGCACTCTAAATGCTAGCTATACCAGAGATGAACATGAGAAAATAAAACAGACTCTGTTCCCCCAACATGTTAAAAAATGAGCACATATTTTTGAACTTCAAATATTAGACGAGGGATGCTAAAATATACGACAGAGTTTTACTGTCTAGTCTAAAACACAGAATCCAGAAGAGAAGCAGGGAGTTCATTTTTAATACCCTGGTTCTTAAAACACAATGAAGTGTCTGAAGCTGTAACATAAATCACACAGTACTTAAAAGCACACCTCAAGAGTAAGTATAATTCGAGGGGTAAGAGATGGAAAAAAAAAGGCAGACGAATAACGCATACGTCATCACACTGTACTTCCCCAATCGTGTTGCTTTTAAATCGATACTAAAATTTCAGGATTCCCCTACATATTTACGTAACGATTATTAAAGTAGCTTGTTATCGCAGTTTAGAACGCTAAGCCGTAATCTGTCGTGTAAACAAATTAATAGTTAAACAAACATTGCAAACCACGTTCAGTCTACCCATTTCACCCCACTGGCCAGGCATGAGTCTTGATTGAGGTCCCGTAGCCCCTGCTTGGGGCAATTCCCTCTGCCAAAACCTCATAAATTTACAATTAGCCACCATACACACTTAGACCGTTACAGCTCGGGTAAGTCTGTGCGGAATGTGCAAAAACATGGCGACTACGCATTTAAGCGCGGTTAATAAAAACGTATCTAGATCACGGTCATTTGGTATGCGACGCCGTATACTTTTGTAAATAACTGTCAACGTTTAGAAGGTAAGTTTTGCCTCCGGCCGCATGGTCGAAGACGGCAAAACTTAAGATGGCGGCAGCAGCTGTTTATGTTCGCCGATGAAAGATAACGAAGACAAATTAGGCGCGAGACTGCCACGCATGCACTTCTGTATCTATAACTTTGTCTCAACAATCGCTGGCTATTATAAAATAAAATATAAGCCGCCTGCAATCGGTTTATATACGCCCACCCACACTTGCGCGATAGTATTAGTCCTGAACTTTACTGTCCGTAGTTGCAGTGACTCTAACTACACCCTCTGATTCCTCTTCTTCGTATTCTTAATTTTCTTGTTCTCTACTTTGTCTTCAGCAGTTCACAAAGTGGAACGCAAACACTGACACTTTACCCAATTTAAGTAACTCCACGCAACGGCAGCATCCCTTTTAAGAATTTAGTAGGCCTTCAGCGACTGAAACCTTTGTGTTGTCTGTAGGGCACCCGAAGGTTCATCACCGTTTACACAACAGCCCACCACTTGTCCCTATCCTGGACCAGATCAATCCAGTCCACCCTCCCTGAAACGACTTCTTTAAGATCCATTATAATATTATCCTTCCATCTACACCTAGGTCTTCCAAGAGGGCTCCTTTTCTCAGGCATCCCCACCAAATCCCTACATGCACATCTCGTCTTCTCCTCCACGCGTGCTACATGCCCTTCCCACCTCATCCTTCTTGATTTGATTGCCATAATAACATTTGGCGAGGACTACAAATCACCCTACCGACTAACAATGCAGAAATGACGTGCAATTGCTGCGGTGTCACAGATGTGACGTAACAATTACGGATTGTATGGAATGTCGAGAGGGAATTGTAACCGAGCACAACGGTGTCAGGAGCACAAGGGACGGACACCGTTCCGTATTCCAGACCATTCAACTGCAAAGCATTGGGGCACCAGGCCTTCGGTAATGCCGCTTAACACCTACATCAATTACCACTGTACAATACACTGTTGGTATTTTTAATAAGAGAAGTAGTATTGTCTAGCGTATTCAATGTTAATTAATGTGTCACTTTGTATTCAAATTATCAAATATACGACGTGTTTCGTGCAGAAATACATAAAAATTTAGTAAGAAGTTTCCCCGTGCATAAAATTTTAGCCTTGCCGTTACTATATTACTTTTTTCTGTGAAGAAATTATGTAAATAAAGATTATATGTTAAATTTTCAGATGTAATTTAAAACTCCGCACCCTAGCTGCATGTGTTTGTTGACTGAAATACCCCACTATATATTTAGTATGTTCTTGTGTTCACAGTCTGTTTTCCTATCAAATGTCACACGCCGAGTTCCAAAGCTTCACCACTTATCATAATCGAAACCAAACCTAAAGAACATTGTCTCACGGTAATCCAGTTGCTGCTTTACGTTCCGCAAGAATAAACCCAAACACATGGAGAACGAGGCAGACTGGGCTTAGCCCTGACGTGCCACTTCCGTGTTTGAGTGGACAGAGTTTGGAGGGCACAACTAGGAACATCAGACTGTCCCATCACCAGACCGAGATATGAACCACGGAACGCAAAATATGAAGTAAATTTAGTCAAAGAATAATTTTTTGGTGTCACCTGTTTCACCTCTTTTTGAATTGTGTCTACAGGTTACTCCAGAATTACAAAGTGGAATAAACTTCTGGTGAGAAGAGAACCCCCCATACGCCTGAACATTTAACGTGTTACGCCACCGGCCTGAAAGATTAGGGACATTATTTGACAGGAAAATATTGTACAGGCCTGAACAGTTAACAGAATGATTCTGCAGTCCGAACGAGTTAACCTAATCATTCTATACACCTGAAAAATTTAGGGAACTACGCTACAGGTCTAAACAGTTAAGGGAATTATTCTATAGACATGATCATGTAAGGAGATTACTATATAACCCTGAACAATTATTATTACATATGGCCTGAAGCGTTATTATTATATGGGCCTAAACAGTTATGGGAATCATTCTGTATGCCTTAAAAATCAAGGGCCTCGTTCCAGAGTTGAACAATTAAAGGAAGTATTCTGTTGGCATGAACAGCTAAGGCCCTTATTCCACAGGCTTCAGCAATTAAGAGCATAACGCTATGGACATAAAAAAATTTAAAAAATATCCAACGTCAATAACTTGTTAACGCCATTATCCTGTTCCCCTGAAGAGTTACGGGACTTATCTTACGGGTCTGAACAGTTGGGGCTTTATCACCGTTTGAGTTTTCCAAACCTGACAAAATTTCCGGCCATGATGATTTCAGCTATTGCACAGTGAAGAATAGAATTCACGTCATTTGTCTCAAACATGAACCGGGCTACTACATGGTTTTACGTAAGAGCGCAAAATTTGTAATGAAATTAGACAAAAAGAAATAATAGTAACTGAATTTTGTAACATCCTATGTTCGCGGCGACAACACATTCCAAATACCATGAACTGTGTCAGTTATTTTAACGTCCCTTTGGACTCATTCAGGTGCATATGCACTCAATATCAATGCTTGCATGGGGGAAGTATCGATATGCAGGGATATTGCAAAACGAGCGAACAAATTCACAAACCCTAACAACCTATTATCACATATCACTTTGTGCACAGGACCAGAGGTTATGACCCCCATTTTTATGCAATGCAGATAACTGACAACACAGCACAGCAGAGTGCCACTTTGGATACACAAATTGGCAAAACGCACAGAGTCGCAAACCAGTTGTAACGTGTAAAGTAATATCAAACAAAATGGTGCTCATGTCACGACGTGCGTTCGCATCGATATTGACTCCAGTCATTACAACCATTCTTGAGAAGCTGACTGTGACAGACCTGGTCACAAACAACACAACTTCCGTGTAACCAGAAGGTTAAATACCGCGTCAAGAAGAGAACGCTACTAAATTCTAGCTTCAGCCAGCTTCACACACTCAGTCACACACACAAAATTTAAAATACACATCAATACCACCTTCTTTCCTACGCCTTGGTCTGCCTATTATTTTCTTCCCTTCAGGATGTCTGATCCATTTTTTACGTAGCCTACTTCCGTCTTGCGGGTTAAGTATGGCGTAAGTCACATCTTGACACATCTTCCTAATAATATTAACCTTTTAAAGCCGTAACTTTACATACGACCAGGTTTAACATTAAAAAATTCTACGTGGTGCCCACATTGCGTTTATGTGTTTTTTACGGATCTCAGAACAAACAGCCACTTTTGCCTTATAAAACATTAAGAGACTGGTTTTTATAACCGAAGTGGAGTGTTTACTGCGCGGTACGCACTGAGTCCTTATATAAAACAGATAGGCTTCGTCTTTAAAGGGTTAATTCATAATTACACATTCTCCAGCCGAATTTTACCTTCTCCATCCTATGTCCAGGCATTCTCGACAGCACTCTGTTGTCAAAGATGCGTAACGTTATGCCCTTCTTTAGGGTAAAAAAAACAAGGTTGAATTTTTAGGTTTTTATGCAGGATACTGGAAGGCAAAAAAATGGACAATCACAATAGAGTGAAAGTGAATATAAGCCATACTTTAAACAATAAAAACGTAAACATTTCTTTGTGTAGGTAAGCAAAACAAATATATGGCCCGGCGGTGTAAATTCAGTTGTTTGTACAATGACAAGTGTATGTAGCCCAGTGTTTTACACCTAATGCACAGTCTACAGGAAAACATGTATGTGAATCAAATGGAATGTCTACGGGAAGACGAGAGTATACGAGTTGTATGTTACAACCACACGAATCGAATGGAACGTCTGCACAAAAACATGTATGTGATCCAGGGATCTCAATCCAATTGCATGCCTGTAGGAAGACGCATTGTATGTGATACAGTGATGTGAATCAAATGGTATGTTTCAAGGTACTACGTTTCAAAAAATGTTCCTTAAATATAGCAACCACAGGGTTTAGTCTACAATGCCGTAAAGACCAGACATGTGCAAGCAGATAAACAGTACCAGAAATGTATATGCGCAGGCTAAATTTGGTGTGAAGTCTTTTTCATAAACACCTTGTGGACTGAAATACAATGTGACGTGTAAAATGTCAATTCATTCCTAAGCCTGATATCGCGGGTACGCTGTTAACCCACTTCGTGAACACCGTGTTTTCAGAGCGACAACTCGAACCGACCCAGATCTAAAAATTCGCTACCGAAGATAAATAATTCATAAGCAAACCTGCAGTACTGAGGCGCGTATTGATAGAAAACTGCGGGGACAGGACTGAGCAGAGTTACCGTTCTGACAGCCATAAGCGGGCAGCTACAAGCTCGTGACGACATTCACAAGGTACAAAAACACCATCGCAGTTACTAGTGCGTAAATCTACTTATTTTGATATGCGAGAGACGGGATGGCTCAGTCGTTACAGTGATTGGGCTGCGGGCTGGATGTCAGGTAAATGGGGGTTCGAGTCCTGGCAGTGGAAATAAATTTATACCTTCTTCTACGGGTATAATCGGCCCTTATAGTCATTGGGAACAGCGAATCCCCCCGGTGGTAAAGCGGCCGGGACGTGAATCTAACCACTCACTCCACCCAACTCCTGGTTACGAATGAGTGGACCTGTACTTCCACTCCCCAATACAACTTCACAGCGTGCGTAGAGCGAAACATTATTTCATACATTATTTTGCAATTCATAAACTTTATGTGAACTAACACAGCCCAAGAGTAAAGTGACGGCCTAGAAGCTCGTCGCCAAGGCTTTGATTCTCGGCATCGGTCTACTCTTTCGCCCGTATTTGTCCAAAGCCGGTGCACGGTGCACTTAGCTTCAAATCGAATGTGTACTAATAATTTTTACCGGACTAATATGGCCACAGCTTGAGGCTGACAACTCGTTCTGCATCAAGGCGAAATTTTAAATTGCCTATGAAGATATAGCTTTAGGCCCTCTATCCCTTTGTGAGTGTAATGCAGGGCGAATGGACTCATCCTCGAGGAACAATAAATTTATGGGTACACAGCCACACGTTCTATCACGCATGAAAGATTAGATATAGCACCGTCAAACCTTCATGTAAATTACTAAACTGTGTCCCAACAAAACACAAACGCAAGGTCAGTAACTGCAATTAGGACCACTTACTTCCCGAATTCGGAGGCACGCGGTGGCGCAGTTGGCTACGAGCCGAAAGGTCAAGGGATCGCCTTACATAATCCTTCCGGCTGCACTATGGCCCCGGAATCGACTCAGCCTCTAAAAGAAATGTGTACCAGGAATATTTCATTTGGGATAAAGGGGACGTGTGCGTAGGGCTGACAACCTTACCACTTTCACGTGTCGACTGTCTTGAAATCTCGGAACCTAAGCCTCCTGGAATTTTCCAGCCCTGAATTCAAGTTAAATATGTGTACGGTTGGCAATCACGCTATCGTGGCGTTGAATATTAAAGCAATCATAAAAGCAGTAGCCTATATAAGAAAGAGTAATATTTATGCTGTCCAATACACAAGCCGCTACTGAAAGTATGTCATTTAAAAAGATAGGCAGTCTACTTCGACGTACGGAAGCCAGCACTAACACTTCATGGAGCAGATATAGCTAAAATGCCTTCAGGTTTATAGAGAGCGAAGCCGTGAAGAAATTATGTGTTATGGGTTGACGTGATGTGACGTGACGCTTTTCTGAGTGTTCCGCCAGACTGCGCTACAGTAGAAGGAACCCTCGCTCTATTTAAAAGTTGGTTACAACGCTGACTCGAAACTAGACCATCTATTTGATTCTGCTGGTGATCAGACAGGCTCAATCTATGGCATTCAGTGTCATATAGAGAAGCGTTTAAAAATCGTAAATAAATAAATGTACAGAGGGTGGAAACATTTACTGAATGTTGGAAATATGAATAACATGTACTCGATCTGTATCAGACAGACTTTTTGGGCTAGTTCTCAAATAGACAGGTACTAATGACACTTTGAAACAACTATGGAGTGGTTTTTAAAAGTACACGATATATTTTTACAAGAGACTTGTATGACTTTATCCACATCGGCTTCCATTTTATACACTTCCCTGCAAAGCTGAGGTCTCAACTGTATATTATGACACACTTTGTGCGCCGCATAGGAAAACCTTTCTTTTAGCAATTCGTACTGCCTGATGACGGCTTCGCAGAAGAAGCCGAAACATTTTTCCAGAATTAAAACTATTTGTTGTTAATGACCGGTATCAGTTATAAGCCCATGTTACCACGTAAATGTGACAGGAGGGCATTATTACCTAAAAAGTCACAACGTATTGCTCGATCACATGAATTCTATCATATTATTACTGTAACTCCAGTATGTACTAATATCCTAAGTAATCATAACGATGATTGATTATGCACTGCGATCACATTTAATTAATTGCAATAGCAGGCATACATTTGCATAATTATGACGAATCATTAACATATCGGATCAATTCCACACAATTTACATGTAATTCTGTGATGTTTGTTATATGTATGTCAAGCAAACTGTACGTAATAATTATTAGTAGAGTCGTGTATTTTCGCGTCATATTACAGGTATGCTAGCCATAAATCACGGACAACCCTTGTTCTAACAAGTAATGGCATAACAGTTTCGTGGCAAGTAATAGCAAAGGTAAAGGACTCCCTATACAGGCCTTCACAGGCCCCGAGGGTTCCAGGAGATTGAGGTGGTAAGGTGGTAAGGTTGTCAGCCCTACGCACCGGCCGTCTTCCAACCCCCCACCCCTGCGGGAAATATTCCTCGTACTCATTTCTGTTAGAGGCTGAGTCGACCCCACAGCCATAGTGCGGCCGAAAGGAGTCATAGCAGGTCAGATATTTAAGTGGGGTTACACTCGTGACTACAAGATTTTAGAAACTTTAGATGTCAGAAAACAATGAGCGTCGTAATCAAAACACGAAATGTTTGTCTTTTGCAGACAGGAGAGAATGTAACAAACCAAACAAGATACACAATAACTTAAAAGTTTGCAGTCTGAAATGTCTCTACTCCCTGTGAACCCTATTTCACTTCACGACGCATAAAATCAGATACGCTCTACAGGCTCATTCTGGTATCTATGAGGTCAAAGCTTTTCGAGGCGTACCCACGCACGGAGCTACTCCGCTGATTAAAGGGCAGAGCATACAGAGTTGAGCTCAAAGAGAAGTCATTCGCGTACACCGGGGACTCATACCCGTATTTAACGGGCGTACAAAAATATGGCATACAAATTGTTTTGTTATATTTGTGAAAATCACTTATCAGTTACCAGACAAAACGTAATTTACAATGCAGAAAGAGGGACGTTGAATTTCACATTATGGCAGCTCAGCAAATCGGGCTCCTACTAATAACACCGCTTCCTGGTAACAGAGATCGAAAGGACCTTCGGAAATCTGGTTGAGGCGGGCTGTCGCCAGGGCGATTATTATCACTTGTTCACATACTTTATACTTGACACAGAAAATAAATATTCTATAGAACAATCTTAAAAAATGTTACAAGTACATGTAACCACTGAAGCATATTCAAGCACTCGCCTTTGTTAAGTAATATCTTAATTCCACCAAACTGGAAAATATACTGGCTGTCTTTACAGAATGCATACGGTTGAGAGTACACTATAAATGTAAACACAGAGGACGTCCTCACAACTTTCTAATTTAAAAGTTAAAACTGGCTACATGTTTCAACCATCCAGGCGGTCACCCTCAGGCCTTAATACAAATGTAACAGGAAAAACCTTTTGCAAAAGTTCCTTCCTGTTACATTTGTACTAAGGCCTGGTGATGACCACCTGGGTGGTTGAAACATGTAGCCAATTTTAATTTTTTTAACCAATAAACAAGTTGCGAGGACGGCACCTAACTCTGCTTTAGATTTATACACTGGCTGTCCGACAGGCAAGATGTTCTTGAAGGCTATGCTCTTATCGTTTAGTGACGTACTAAAATATAAACCCATACAGCTGGGGTGATCAAGGGTTGTGCACGCATCTTCATGGCAAAAGGGTTACTCTTCTACCCTGCAGACGACAGCAGTTTGGGTTCTATGTACAGACCTACACGATGTAGCATGAAAAGATGCGGTACTTAAACATCGAGGTCAGAACTGCTGACTTCATATCTTACGAATAGATGTAACGGTTGTTAGTTTTGTACAGTACTGTACTTAAACATCCGCCGACTTAACATGGGAATCTGCCGCAAACGACACAGTAGAAGACAAAGGACGAAACTGTGTAGGTGTCAATTCTCCTTTGTGCAAGCACTTCATTATGAGACTGATACGGAAGATTTTTAACCTTCTGTGACACGGCGGTAAAAAGTTCATCTAACTTTTCCGTTTATAACTCTCCAGAAATCATGATTTCAACAACTTCCAACTCCACTTTGTAAGTAGCAGAATTTACTCGACTTGTAAAATATCTTTCATGTGACCTTGAGCAAACAGAAAGTTAGTCCAATGTTTCCTGCATTCAAACTCGTCCTGTTAAAAGTTAATTACTCCAATTGCCTTCCTCTGATTTTCTTTACGAAATTAATATCTCTCTGAAATAAAATGGAATTAGCTGTCAGGTTTAAGCAACTAGTTAAGTCTTCCTTGCTTCTTTTAATTAGAGGAATTTTCTGTGTTTATATTTCAATAGCAAAGTATAATTTCTGCTCCGGAAATGAGCGAAGAGTCGGATTTTACTGTTGACAGATGTCAGGACAGTCCTTCACTAATCCTAGCCAACAACAAACAAACCCAGACTAAGGGAGCAAGGGACTTACGCCAGATATTTCAGGAATAACGTGGCAAGGACTAAAATGTTAACTGCAGAAAACAGATGTTTCACTGAGATACACGACTCGCTTCTTTGTTAAATTTGTTCACTAGGGGTGTTTAAATGCGCCGGTGAAATAACGACTGGCATGCTTTGAAATTACAAGCAGATTACTTGTTTCTTCCACTACTAATGATAGATAATTGTTACATACAATGGAAGTATATAAAAGTCAAAGATTTAAAACAAGAAATTCTGAACGGGCATTCTAAATCATTATACCATACCCTTTTAATAATATACAGTACAGTATAATGTTTTTGTCTTAGCGGCTCGAGTGGTCTCAAGATACAATACCTTTTAAGACAAAAAGGTTCTCGAAATCTGTGCGAAACGGAGCCGATAAGTACACTGATTTTATACACTGTTCATATACCAAAATTGTTAAAATAGGTCAACATAAACCTCACGCCTAAATGCTCAATCTATCCACACTATTACCACCTAGCTCAATTTTTGTAAAGTTCAATGATCCAAGACAAGGCAAGCAGGACACCTGGACAATACGTAACTACTTGAAAGTTTTGACGGTCATTTTTCGTGAACGTTTATCCTGTTTTGAAGGTTCTTGCACCGTGCGGAATTGGGCTCTGTTTCGATATTTTGAAGCAAACAGCAGTCTCCATCTTGTGTTGACCCTCAATTTTATCTCCCCGCATCCCCAAAAACCCCGTCCCACAATGCAGATTGTAGAAAATCTGAGAAACACTGTGTTAGGTGAACACAATAACAAGTGCCCACAACGAATAAAACTGTACACCAACAAACTTC
Organism: Coptotermes formosanus; assembly: GCA_013340265.1. Classification (NCBI taxonomy): domain Eukaryota; kingdom Metazoa; phylum Arthropoda; class Insecta; order Blattodea; family Rhinotermitidae; genus Coptotermes; species Coptotermes formosanus. The sequence goes on along the minus strand of BLKM01000241.1, from coordinate 47,691 downwards.
AGGCCCTTAAAATGGTTATTCCTGTAACAATTCCCGTTCGCTTCTGCTACTGGCCGAAGACAGGACAGGACCCATTGGATGGGACCAGTTAACTGTCCCCATCCAAAGGGTCTGAAACGCTGTGTGTTTTGTAAGCTAAAAACTGAAATAAGTACGAAGTTTCCCAAATGCAATTCACAGCTCTTATCCACTCGAAATCTTCAGTCCCTTGGCAAGTTACCGCAAGGTTCCCTCAAGATGGTCAGCAGTTGGGTAATCTTTATAAAAGGCACCAGAATTCAAAGCTGGGTATATTACCATTATACAAATTGTGCTGGAGGAATTTTCGGACCAGTTAGTCGCAGAAAGGTTCAAATAATTACTGACGTACGGAGATGACGGCATTTTGGGAAGAGGGTAAGACAAGTAGGAAAGCAAATATATAAGACAAACACGTACATAATATGTGTCGTAAAGCCAGGGGGAGGGGACGGGGTTGGACAGTGATACTGAAACAGACGTCAGGGTAATGCAATATAAAGTTACGGGCTGAAAACCACTGGCTCAAGGCAAAAGAGTTTAGCGGCACGACGACGTATGTCGTATTTGAAGGAGAACTGCTTTCCCGAATTAACAACTTTTAACTTTCGCAGGAACAGAAAAAACCTGAAGGATATTGTAATACCACATCAGTACCTACAGTGCAATAAACATGTTTTGGGCTTTAACTTTTTAAAGCCTAGCGGTAACTTTACATACCACCAGGTTTAGCATTAAAAAATTCTACGTGGTGCCCACATTGCGTTTATGTGTTTTGTACGGATCTCAGAACAAACAGCAACTTTTGCCTTATAAAACATTAAGAGACTGGTTTTTATAACCGAAGTGGAGAGTGTTTACAGCGCGGTACGCACTGAGTCCTTATATAAAACAGATACGCTTCGTCTTTAAAGGGTTAACTGAGCTCCCCAGAGTCGCAGTATGAATGTTCTGTACCTAAGCAGAATCTAGGCACGGTAATGATGTTTCCGGCATATCGCACTGTCAAGTACACTTGCGACCTACGTACAGAAACCTCACGATGCGGATCATAATTAGCAAGGGATTCAATACCGGAACGTATAAGTCTCATAGAATGAGTTCAATCCGTTTAATATGGTAGCAGCAAACGTGAGAAGAGGAGAAACGTTAAACTCTGCAATAAACACAAACTGCCATAATAATAAGAAACCTTACAAGGTCTTGACTAAGTTCCATCTACAATATCTTCAGTCAGCATCTTGTACAGCCTTAAGGGATAAAATTCAAGCATACAAGAAACAAGTACTTGGAAGATGCCATTTCAATAGAACAATAGGACTTAATTCTGCTCTCTATATAAGCTATGAAGATGTATTGTAGAAGGTTTACAAGGAAAATCCTGACTTTGAATAACAATGGGCTGTAGCAACAGTGCAACTGTACGCTTATTGTGCTGTACCGTACAGTGAGAGGACACTAGCAGTCTGTACAGTGTCAGAAATCTGTCCTACTACATTGAAGGTAAAGTGTGTCGGATTATAGTAGACAATTTTGAAATTCTTCGATGCTGTAGTGATGGGTTGTAACTGCTTACGGAGCATGGAATTTGACAACAATTTTCTGTTAAAAATGATACCGTACAATGCAGTGACTGTAAGCCTCAGTAATATTACGCCTGTGTGAAAGAACACATAAATATAGTACACATAAGTGACGGAAGGAAAGAGGTAAAATGGAAAAGATGATTGCACTAATTCATTCATTCATTCATTCATTCATTCATTCATTCATTCATTCATTCATTCATTCATTCATTCATTCATAAATCAGAAATCAAATGAAACACGTTTTATAACCTAAGTGGAGAGTGTTTACAGCGCAGTACACACTGAGTCCTTGTATAAAACACATACGCTTCGTCTTTAAAGGGTTAATGCTTAAACAAAAACGGGGTGATTGAATAGATGTCTTAGGGGTATGTTACATGCGCCAAGAGGTTACGAATGAGAGGTGAAACCTACAATGCCGTATTTGAAAGAATACAGTTCCGTATGATTAAAGAGTAAGCATTCGCAACAGTTAGGTAACTAAAAACTCCAGTCTTCTGGAATGTATTTTGTGGTATGGTACACAGGTGCCGAAATTTGGAGGAACCTGCCGCCTTCTTCGGTGTAGTTTCTAAATTTCTGTCATATGTCTTGTCAATAATCTGCATTCCTCAATACGCATTTCATGAAAGAAACCTTCCACGTTCCGAACTGTGTTTCGCTTCGGATCGCGGCTCATATCGGAATGAGTAATCAGACTGTCATAGAGCGATGGTAGGTCAGAATTAAATCAGGAAACAGGAACGATTATAGAAGGACGGATCGATGGTGAAATCAGAAGCGCAGACAACCGGTCAGGTGCCACTCGATAACCTGGGCCCCTAAGCGTACCTTGGTTAATAACACTGGGGGAGAGGAGCGGCAAAATTGACCATGGGTATTACGAACTTTATTTTACAAAGGAGTCAAATTTGAAAGGGGGGAAAATTGGTCCCATAAAACTCAAGTGTTTCATTTTCTTTTCTTTTTGTTAAATTTTATTTGCCGTTATTCAATCCAGTAGCCAAAAAATTATTCCTAGGTTGATAAAACATTGGGGGGGGGGCATTTGACTCCTTGCCCCCCCAAGTTACGACTAGGCCTGGGCCCCCAATAATTATTGGCGAAGTCAACTCCAGATCGCCTAATATAAATCAGAATACTGCCTTCTGTCAGAAGAACTACAGTCCCGAGGTTCTGAACACAATTTTTAGTATTGCGTAGCTTTGTGGGCTCCCCGCGCCGCGGGATCTGCCGAGGCCTTATCTACGCTACTGGCTCATACGATTGACAGAGTAAATCTAAGTAACTGCGAGAAAAATCTGGCCCAGTATACCTCACCCTTTACCATCAAAATAAACCACACACGCTGAAATAATAGTCGCCCATTTTGTAGTAAGAAATCCTAACTGCCTGAGGTGTTGCGTGGCCCCGGAAGTGAGATAAAGTCTTCCAGTGTTGTGTTATACCGCTCAAAATATTATACTGTACATGGGGCTTTGAACCTTTGACCCCCTTCTAAACACATCTAAGCCCTAAGCCATGAACGCATGCGAGTAGGGTGTCTCCCTTTCCGCCAGCGGTTATGCACTGTTTAATGCGATATCTGTTCCCTGTTGGTTCAGCAGATGCATGCAATACGTAATCTGGATTATCCTTAAACTAAAATTATTTTAACCGAACTATCACTCATGAGATTAAAGTCTTGTCTTATAATCCGGTTCGAACAAGCTTGCTGTCATATAACTACATTGTACATTATGCCCTCAAGACAGGGGATGTTCATAGACACAGAATCTAAGGAAGTGTCAGGAAAATGTTACCACATAAATCAACTGATCTGTTGCCACTTACTTACTAAATACCTCTAAATATTATTACATGAAGCTTCAAAGTCATAAAAAGTTTATTTTTCGTCGCTTAGCCCCTTTTCAATGAAATTCACAACGGTATTCTACTAATAACAAGCTCAAAGAACATCTGTTATTGCTTAAGAAAGTCCAACCATTCGGAATAGTTATGACATTTCAAGCACAGTGGTCGTCACAGGTACCACGTACTGCAGAATTCTAAGAATACACTTTGCACAAACTACCCCGGGATTTGTATGAAGAAAATAAGAAGAAAGAAATACAGTCGAACTCGGTTATAACGTCATAAAAGGGACTGAATATATTATGTCTTTATAAACGAGTGCTGTTATAACCGAGAAGCAAAACGTTACGGTTAACAGTGAGTAATTAATCGGAACCACAGAATATGTCACGTTATAGACGAGGTGTCACCTAAACCCATGTCGTTACAACCGGGTTCGACTGTAGTACATTCGCGTTTTAAGGTCGAGATTTGAACAAGGAATTGCATAAATGCCGACCAAAAATACCACCCAATGTACCGCAATAATTGGTGCAACTGAAATAGTGCCGGTAAACAAATACGAACAATAACTACAGAATAAAAACATCATAGCCTTCTGGGATATGTCACCGCATAATTTGATAAATAAATGCTAATTTTCTGCAAGTAAACTGCTTTCTTCGTCTACAGGATAGAAGCGACATCCGGTTTCACCGAAAGGTTGGTAGGAAATCTACGAAACTACACGTCGCCACAACCCAGAAGAATGTGATTTTCGTATTAACCGCCTTAGTAACATTAAACCTCATAACTGAACACAAAAACCGACATGCTACAACCGTTTTATACAACTGTCACCTATCATAATTGTAGACCTTCGCTGCTTGACGTAAACTAGACACTCATCCGGACGCAGTGGTCACTGAAATAAAACATTTATGAATTCGAATATTTCATGAGAACGTAAACTGCCAGACAGTATCAGCCACAACATGAAACATGAAATTTGACAGATTCGCGTCTCGCTGTGATTGTGGTTTGGGTGCATGCGAATGCTTTCGGACTGCACGAATTACGCAGTACCATCATTATTACCAACATTTCAACCCTCAACCCATAGTTTCCATGAAAACAGCACCCACAAAAAACCGCTACACTGGAGGCAACAACAGTACAGTCCATGAAAGAATTTTTTCCCCTTCATCAACAACACAGTGCATCCCAGTACGATTTATTTTAAAGTCATACGGTCTAGTCATTCTCTGTAACAGGCCGCTGATGACATCATTTGGACTTAAAACGGTAGAAGTGAGAGAAAGGAGCAGTAAACTACACACCAAATAACTTCAAGCTTTTTACTCCTCGCCAAATGTGACAAATTTTCAAATCAAGAATAATTACGTAAGTGGATTATGCGGCACACATGGGACAGTGTTTTGGTGGGAAAGCCTAAAGGAAAGAGACTAACTGAAAGATCTAGAAGTAGAGAGGAGAAATATACTAAATTCAGTCTTAAATAACCAGGACACCAGTGTACCGAATGGATCTATCGGCCATGCAACAGGAACCAGTAGCTGGCTGTTGCGAATTCTGAAATGTAAATCGCGTTCCTTACTAGGAAGGACTTTGTTGACTGACAAACCGATAAATACTTTTTTAAATCCGGAAGTAAGTAACTGCGTCGTATGGATACCTGCGCAAAAAACGACTTAGGGATCTCCGCCGCTCCTTATGAACAATTTCAACGACTCACCTCAATCTAATTCTGAGGCTGAGAATACTAGGAGCTACACTACTACTCCCGCCCACAGCGTGCACACGGACAAATTTGCTTTTCACTTACCTTCAGAAGTTTTAATTAACTCAGGTGAGATCAGACATTTAAGGGCAGCAATATTTTTTACAACTTTAGTATTCTGCTTACAAATACCAAAATGAAAAACAGTAAGTTGCTAAGCGCTGAAGAAGATGTGGATCATTATTTCTGATGTTGAATCCGTATTAAGTTACTAAAACAATTTACATCGTCTTTAGATAAATTAACACACAAACGGCCACGTACTATGGAAGCAGAACTTAACGCGAAGCGTTTAAAGTGCAGGCAGTAAAGTGGCCGCTCTTTTACGTTATTACAACGATTTCCGCTTCCAGGAACACGGAGGATGGCTTTCGGTTTACAGCGCGCTTTTCTTCTGTTTCGTGCGGTGATACTTCAGGTTCTCATGACGGTGACTTGACAGTTAGTATTCTGGGAAGTGATGCCGTGCTTTCAGGTAGAAATTTGCCAAAGTTTCGGAAAAGTTTCAAAACGAATTACCGATGCATTTAATTAGGTAAATGACAGATCGACAATCTATCGAAGTGGCCGCGCGGTCTAAGGCGAGGGTCTGTGGCCGCTCGCTTGCTGGGATTGCGGGTTCGAATCCCAGCGGGAGCATGGTTATCTGTCTCCTGTGAGTGTTCTGTGTTGTCATGTAGAGGTCTCCGCGACGGGCTGATCACTCGTCCAGAGGGGTCATACCGAGTGTGTGTGTGTGTGTGTGTGTGTGTGTGTGTGTGTGTGTGTGTGTGTGTGTGTGTCACTGAGTGTGATCAAGGGTAAAAATAACCCTCTACACCTACAATGAGTAGGTACAGAGAGGTCAACACTAAGAAAGAAAGGAAGCAGAAGCCACATCGATAGTAACAAACGAAGTGCTACAACGCCGCATAATTTTCACACTGACCCCATGCGGACAAAGCCGGGACGCACTGCACCTGTCGTCTCAGTAAATAAATAAAACTCCCGGCGAAATATTCCATAAAGGCATGCAAATTATCAATACATATTAAACACGTTCATCACACGTGATGCGCATTTCTCACGGTTTTGTTTTCCAAGAATTCAAGTCTCCTGCCTGGGACATGGAACTGTCACTAGCTGCGTCGTACCCCAAGTTCCGAGCAAAGTAATGCCTTCTTATTCAAGGGTCAAGAGAGAGACCTATTGACCCTTGAAGATGAAGGCACAACATTCCTTTGAAAGTCGGGAAACACTCTTCCAGCGACACGGCATCATATTCCGGAAGGCCTCAATGCCCAACGTTTATTAAACTTTTGAATACAAAATTTATTACCATCATATCGGTGGCAATATTTTATATCCCGAATATTTTCATTTTATGTGCTCGCGAGAACCCCCAGTTTGGCGTCATTTATATTGTGGTCACGTTCAAATGTTTGAGAGAAGGGAGGTTTCTTTGAGAACATCTCTCTCAATACGGGACGGACAACACAATAAGAAAAGAAAGTGTTCGGGTCACATTACCGACAAATGATCAACAGATGTTTCAGAGTTGCACACATTCTGATCCAGTTGACACAATCGAACTTTACGATATTTGAAGTTCCTCACAGCAGTGCGGCTGAAAACTTACGGCTAAAACTCATATTTCGTACTTTTAACCCTTTAAAGACGAAATGTAATCTGTTTTATATAAGGACTCAGCTCGTACCGCGCTGCAAACACTCTCCACTTCGGTTATAAAAAACAATCAGTTAATGATGTATAAGGTAAACGTTACTGTTTGTTCTGAGATCCATAGAAAACACATAAACGTAATGTCAGTACAATGTACAACATTTGAATGTTAAACCAGGGGCTACGTAAAGGATCCGCTAGGCTTTAGAAGGTTAAACCCTGCCGTTGGGTAAATAGACGCGTCTCGAAGGATCGTGATGCCTTCAAATTCAGAGTCACGCAGAATAACAAGAATTAAACCTTGGACTGCCTAACCCCGAAGATGAAAACACTACGATCTTTCTAAACGTCTGTATTTACCCAACGACATAGGGTAATATCCCAGAAGATTAGAATAAAAACTTCCACTAAAGAAACATCTCTTATGCAGATACTTAAGACAGGAAACAGTATGACAGGCAATGTACCTATAAACGTAACACTGGGGCCGTTCGCGTAACCACTGTTGCCGTCGAAAAGCAATCAGTATTACTTATTCCGAGAATGTGTCGGTATCCTTAGTTACCCAGCATGAAGTGTGCATGCGCAGTATTATATTGTCATCTGTGGCCTGTCTGCCTCTACCATATTCTTCCACATTCTCCCATAAACTGCACGATTTTCGGGAAAGAAAAAGCTCTTGGACATAAAATGTGTGTTTTGATTTTATCTACAATTTTGTCTGAAATACTTCTCACTCTAAGAGGAACTGAGCGAGATGTTATCAAACAAGTACATAGGTTTTCATGTAAAGTACACGTTCTTATTGTCTAATTTTAATGAAACTTGAATTTTTGTCAACAGATTTTCGAAAAATGCACAGACATCAAATTTTATTAAAATCCGTCCATAGGGAGCCGAGTTGTTCCATATGGACGGACCAACAGACAGACACGACGAACCTAATAGTCGCTTTTCGCCATTTTTCGAAGGGGCCTAAACATTTCCGGTGACATTTGTCCATCGTTTATCATTAAAAAGTTCGAGAATTATATGCCTCATCATCTGCTTGAGTGAATCAACATTTCTTTTCAAATCCCTCTCCACACGCACGAATACAACAATAAGCTAAATTTTCTGAGTCAGTTTACCTCTAGGTACTTCAAAGCCCCATACATGCAAATTCACTTATGTACCTGGTAGTCCATAAAGTTTCCGTAGCCCATGTGATTGCACGTACAGGAACACTGCTGGATATGTTCTCGAATGTCCATCTCGACGTCCCATTCTGCAGGTGCGCCACTGCCCCCCGATCCTGCTGTTGAGGGGTTCAAAGTAATAGCCGCTCGACAGCATTCTTCCATCTGCATCATGTCACCCAACACAGGACACTATTACTCTTGAAATCTGGTGACGTCTCTTTCATTGCCCGATCCTTCCATTAGCGACACAATTGTTGAGTCTTCACAGTTTACATATCGTGTTTGCGAACCACATGTGCGCGTGTTCGTCACAACACAACAACGCACTGCTTACAACTGCTTTTAAAATACCAACTATGAGTCATTGTCTTCGCAGACAAGAGAGACATTTAATTAACTACTTTTAACAATGTTCTGAAAACAACTTAAGTCATTAACAAAATATATCACATATAGATAACTCAAACTACCTCTCTTTGTCGTACATCTCATATTATTTTGAAAAATATGTCTATATAACTCGAAATATTCACACACATAATACAAACGGCGACAGTTCGTATTCATAAGCGTATGTTTTGTAAGTTCGTTCGTGATGCAATCTTTATGCGTATTATTTTACGCACACGATGTAGTGACTATCAAATTCAGTTACATTCTTGCCTATTTTAACTTCAAATACACAATCCCTCGTATTCAAACACTTCATTGTTTCACCTATTTCAGACGTTAAACCACGCACATTTATTCACTCCCTTATTTTTCACGTTGTTTATTGACGACAATTCTATTATTTTCAACCCACATTTCACATATTTCACCATAAAGCAACTGCTACAAACAGACATTCAAATGAAATTTATTCGCGTCACAATACTAATCGGCTATAACTGATGTAATGTTTTGTGTTTTCGAATTCAGTTTGGTCAAAGTTTAAAGAGAAAATCACATAGTGTTTCAATTATTCTCTTGACATGTTAGCAGTGACCAATACATTCACAAAGAGTTCGCTCACAATATTATTTCAGTGTTGTTAACACAAAGTCACATTCATTTAGGATAATTTCATTCACAAGTTTCATACTCGCCCGCACTCTGTTGTTGCAAACGTCTTAATAAGTAAGTTGCAGTCGGATATCAATCTCTGTCTCAGTTCTGCAGCCTCAGATACAACATTCTTCACACGAAAGCAGTTTAAATACTACTCGTTGCTTTTTACGACTCTAAAGTCAGTTCCTTCAATTAGTCCCATTGTCTTCCACAGCAAATTAACAGAGCTGAATGTCAAAAGTTACAGATTTCTTTTTTCCGAACCTCACCTCATGTTGGATTTAATGACCTACAGTACATAACATATTTCATATTTAAACTAAATAAAATATATGTAAGTGTATGTTTGTTAAAAGCGTGGAAATATTATAATTGAGGTACACAAAATTATCACATATTAATGCATATTAACCATTTTAATTCGGCATTATCTCAATGAACTAATCGTATGTAAACAGAAGTTTCCTGAAACAGGACCTCACCGAAATTAAGTTGAAAAAAAAGTAATTCGGTGCCTTTCTCTGAGATGTTATGCAGAAAACGAAAGAAATTCTATCTCCAGTTCATATCATAATAAAATTAAGAGCTTCTTGAAAATTATCTATGCCTAACACATTACATCGCATAAACAGGCCAATTCCTGACAATACAAGCAAACCAAGCTTCTATGTCTATATTCTGAAAGGAACTTCTTGAATTTGGTTTAGACCTGTGGTAGTATAAATTACATTACACTTTCACGTCCAAAAGAATTGTATGTTTCGCCACTCAATTAACTGCATTTACGAGATAAATTCATCTTTAAAGCTCCTGAAGCCAACTAGGGAATATAATATGTCAACCACATATTCCGTATATTTCAATATTTTATGATCATCATAATATCAACGACCTAGCGAGAAGAAGTAATTTACCACAGAGGCAAAAGCGTGCTTTAATTAAAATATACGCTTATTTAAAATGAAAGTACAAGTTCCATGCCACTTAATTAATTACAAATTTTTTAAATGCATGCTTATTCTAAAGTAACATCACACTCAGAATTGTGCTTACCGCACAGTGGGTAAGCAGCTATAAATCATACAATTCTACTGGCTTCAACACATTTATTTATATACATATCGTGTTCTTGTGTTGGAAATTGCCAATCGTCGAACGAAGCAAAATTCTTATCGTTTTTTCCAAAATAATTTGGCCTAGCTTACACTAAATGACATGTCAAACCAACCAAGGGTTACCCATTATCGGGTATCGATTACCCATTAGCTTAAAGTGGAAAATGAATAGCTATCATTATTACCATGGCAACGATGACTTATGTGCTACTATTACTCAAATATTCTGAGCTGAAATATCGCCAATCTGTGCCATAAACAATCCTGTGGGCTAAACAACCAAAGGAAAACCTATCATTGCTAATGAGAAAGAATACAATTTACGAAACCTAATTGTGTGGATGGCACTTTTACATTCACAATATAAATTCGTTCTTGTAAATTGAAAGTGTTTTCAAAATTAAGGAACTACTTCCAACCACCTCGTGACATTTAAACATTGATAATGTTATGCAAATAATAAGTTCACAATATGGTGGTGAATAAACCCAGATGAAGTATGGAGATTAAATTGGTGATAGTTGAATAATACATCATTTATAAATTACATTTATAAACTTTTAAATAAATCAACAGTAAAATACTCAGTTTTAAAGAGTTTCATTTCTCAGATATTAAATCGGATCATTTATTTCTAATTCTAATAATAAATATTTAATATTCAAAATATATAACATGTTTAAAAATCTCAAATGTACCTTTTCAAATTTAAAAGAAAAAGCAATATTCTTGACATGTTTCAGGAAATAAATGGAAATAAACTGCTTAGTTTTTATACGGAAACAATGAACCGATACAGTATCACACCCGGTTTTCTACTACACTGCAAAAGTTCGTCACTATATGCCCGAATGTTTACACCATCTCGCCACAATTCCTGTACAACCACAAAGCACAGATTAACTAACAATTCCTAACATGTAAAATGTCACCACGAAAATCTGCCGCTTATAAATTTCTGCACAGGTCAGGCATAACACATTACAATGACTAAATTATATCTATATTATTTTGAAAATTGTCCACTGACTGAGGCATACTTGATACACACTACATAACGTTTGGGAAATTCAGAATATTTCCGTCTTCAGGACACAGTACCGCCTATTTTATTACAATAGTTACGTATATAATAATATATCACATAAGAAAGGCCCTAATCCAACGAAACTGCATTTTCCATCCAGTAAATTTATCTGGTATCACTGTTTTACCGATATGTTGGTACATACGAAATCCGATCTTTTAATGCGGCCCATCTATGACACAGAAAGTCGTGGTTGAGTTATAAAAGCAAGTCTAACAGACATAAACCCAAATTTCGAGACTCGTTTTTGATGCAATTACGAAAGGCCTGTGTGATTGTTATCAGTCTATCCAGTAAGATTTTGCGATAGACATAAAATAAGTTATCGCTGCTTCCTTCCGCACGCATTCTAATCTGCAAATGTTACTGAATGCGTAACACGACGCTATACACTGAGCGGATAAAAGGTCACAAATTAACGCAATTATTGTTACATATAGTACGATGAAACAATCTAAACGGCTTATTTCCCATATTTCAAAGAAACCATACCGGCATATATTAATTCGTCAACCTGCGCTAAATGTGCGACTTCTGATGTTTTCACAGCGGTCTAATAGAAGATTCTGGTCTTCTGGAATGTTTAGATGAGCCGCTGAATAAGTGGTTCCCGACGTTTCGAACGTTACTTCGAAACGTCGGGAACCAGTTGCTCAGAGACGCAGCGTCATATTTCAGAAGACCACTTTTCGGTTTTACTGTACTTGTGGACAAGGCAAAAATTTCGATACGTAGTGTATTAAATTTGTTGTGTTAAATTAATTCTACGACAAGACTTATTTAACACTCGTCATGACGCAGGTATCAGTCAAATACAGGCATGTCGACACTACTCCACCTTGTGCTTCCGATCACAGTTTCAAATCTGCGCAAGATATTCCCCGTACACTTACAGAACCCGAAAATTCGTCACATATTCACAACATCCCATTACTGACTCCTATTCTGAGACAGACAGTCTACCCACATAATTACATTTTATTGCAACAAACCCCTTTGTGTATTACCCTCCCACCTATGTTTAGGTTTTCGAATTGGTTCCTTCCCTTCAGTTTTTCCGACAAAAATTCTATTTGTCATTTCTCGCCATAAAATATTTTCCTGCCGCGTATATTATTAGTATTATTATTTAGCTAACGTGAATAAATTTAAGTCATAAATCCTATTTTCTTTATTGTTGTGCTTTTGTGTTTAATTATTTAATTTGTGCTGTAATTATTTTGTGCTAGTTTTGCAACTGGCCTCTGCGCTGTTAAGCTAACACTTTAATAAATGAGAACTGAATTATCATTACTATCATTATTACATGTATATCATAGATCACATTTATTGTTATTGTTATTATTAACAGGATGTTATTACCCTTAACATATCGTGAGAAGGAATATATTTTACATTACTTGGTACATCAAACAGACTATCTAAAGTCCTTACGTAGTCTTTCACTGATTCCCTAGTAAAACGAATACCATTAGAAGACATATTAAGGGACAATAACCTTTTAAACTCCTAACATGATGCATAAACTCAATTTTCACTATGAACATCACGATACGTGTATATACATATAGATGAAAATAAAGATCCACTTTAACGTACAAATTTGTAACAATAAACCTTAAAGCATAACTTAATCGTATCTTTTAAACTGCAGCACTAAAGTGGTCACGTATTGACACACAAAATTCGACATATAACTAGCAAAAACAGATCACCACTACAAATTTCCACCACAAGTACAAATAAATTCTCAAGTCGTTTTATTCATTTAAAACAAAAGAATCACGCGTCTCAACACGTAGCCTCGTTACCCGACAAAGGGACGGCGCCACTAGCCGGTCAGACGTCTATCAGCGTCTGAACGACGCTCCATCGTCGCTTAGTTGGACCCGGGCATCAGCATCCAGCGAGCGAGCCTTCAGGATTCTGCACGGAAACACCCGAGCAAGATCGCCGCGGAAATACCCGAAAAAGGGGCCCCGTACCGTACACACTAATGAGATGCTGTTGGACCAGCTACGTTCAGCTCATACTGCCTAATCTTTGTTTGCTTCCTTTTTTTATTGTAAGCAGCAGAACCACACAACCGACAGCGAGAACACAACACACAAATACGATCTGAAATACAGTTTTTCTAAATATTACATTACTGACTGCCCCGCAGTTAAACGTTTGAATCTTTTGTCGTATTCCTACAAAATGTTAAAATGTGAAAGCCCTGAGGGCTCTAGGTTGTTGAGGTTCCCAAATATTTACACAATCGGCACGTGAAGTTGGCAAGGTTGTCAGCCCTACGCACCGGCCGTCGTTACCCCCCAGGAAATACTCCTCGTACTCATTTCTGTTAGAGGCCATAGTGCGACCGGAATGATTAAACCAAGGAAAAATTACAATGACCCAATCGAGAATCGAACCCGCGACTTCCAGCTTATAACGCAGTGCCTCAACCAACTGCGCCACCGCATACACCTTCTTTGAACATACTGGTGACGGCGTCAACTCCACCACGTCATATTCAAGGTCTCCGTGTTTGAATTTCGGTCTAAAGACCAACTAGACTGATGAAGTAACGCCAAGGTTCAGAGTCCTTCTTGAGAATTTAATACTTATTCACCTAGTCAAGAAACTCCCCGCATTTTATGGAAACCGAAGTTTCATCACCGCGTTCACAATAGCCCGCACCTTGTCCCTATCCTGAGTTAGACCAACCCAGTCCACACCCTCCCCACTTTCTTGAATACCAATTTCAATATCATCCTCCCATCTGCTCCGAGGTCTTCCATGTGGCCCGTTTCTCTGAGGTTTCTCGACCAAAACCTTGTATGCACTTCTTCACCCACCTTACGTCTTACATGCCCCCGCCCATGTCGCCTAATTAAGACAATTTTGAAACATATAAATTGTGGAGTCCCGTGACACCTATTGAAAACTCAGAACTGCATGCGTAAAGTAGGCCATGTCAGCAGAAAACAAACTAACAACATTCTCTCATCTTTTTACATTGCAAAGAGCACACAAATTAAATCACGACTGCACTCGAAATATAAATCAAAATCACGGATAACAGCTGCGTGCAGTTTCAATGACAAAGCGACTTTTAAAAATGGTCGTGACTTTGTAGATCAGCTACGACTGCGGTTGTCACCAACATTGCCACTACTACACTGTCACGCGTTATTTCTTTAAAAATAATGACATTACAATATTCTGAGATGTGACAGCGTGTCGTCTGGTAGACAGGCATCATAGTTTCGACGGAAACTGCTGCCTCCAGTTTCAACAAAAAAGTATGTGTGCTGAAAAATCACACAGATAGTGGCAGGGCACTGTGACCGGCAATTGCCCGTACGCCCCTACAAACTGTATTACATCAAGTTTACCACGGCATGTATAAATAATTATACGAAACAAACAATAGTATTCATCCCGAAAAATTAGTTAGTTATTGTAAGTAAAATACAATGCTGACAGAAAGAGAGTTAAATTGTTTCTGACATGCATCCTTCAACATTATATAAAAATGAAAATATTTACAGTTAATGAACATTAACCCTTTAAAGACGAAGCGTATCTGTTTTATATAAGGACTCAGTGCGTACCGCGCTGTAAACACTCTCCACTTCGGTTATAAAAACCAGTCTCTTAATGTTTTATAAGGCAAAAGTTGCTGTTTGTTCTGAGACCCGTACAAAACACATAAACGCAATGTGGGCACCGCGTAGAATTTTTTAA
>BLKM01000241.1:0-18407 GCA_013340265.1 Coptotermes formosanus | reverse complement strand
AGATACAGCAGGTGTTCTTGATTTTGTTGTCAAGACAGTCCTTGTGACAAGTTCGCGTTCCAACTCACAGCGCTTCTTTTGCAGAGGAGAGGGACGATTGTTCTTTTCTGATTGCAGTTCCGAAATATTAGCTTTGTGTTTCCGCTTCTTGTTTTCCCTTTCATATTAATGTTTCACTGCACACAAAATTAATGAGCAGCAAGATTTTTTACACGACTCTTTATATATCATCGTACAGGATGTGTCTTTTATCGGGTCCTTCGGCACGGCGGCTTTATCACATTAAAAGCCTACATTCACTAATATATCCCGTGAGAGGCGCCTTGCTCAGGGAGACTATAAGAGACACCGTCTTTAGTCTGTAATAGGTTGTTTTTCTTGTTAATATCACGATATAGAAACAAAACCGTGACGTTAGCCTTTTAAAGCCTAGCGGTAACTTTACATATGAGCAGGTTTAACATTAAAAAATTCTACGTGGTGCCCACATTGCGTGTATGTGTTTTGTACGGATCTCAGAACAAAGAGAAGAGATCAGTTTTTATAACCGAAGTGGAGAGTGTTTACAGCGCGGTACGCACTGAGTCCTTATATACAACAGATACGCTTCGTCTTTAAAGGGTTAATTAACCCTTTAAAGACGAAGCGTATCTGTTGTATATAAGGACTCAGTGCGTACCGCGCTGTAAACACTCTCCACTTCGGTTATAAAAACTGATCTCTTCTCTTTGTTCTGAGATCCGTACAAAACACATACACGCAATGTGGGCACCACGTAGAATTTTTTAATGTTAAACCTGCTCATATGTAAAGTTACCGCTAGGCTTTAAAAGGCTAACGTCACGGTTTTGTTTCTATATCGTGATATTAACAAGAAAAACAACCTATTACAGACTAAAGACGGTGTCTCTTATAGTCTCCCTGAGCAAGGCGCCTCTCACGGGATATATTAGTGAATGTAGGCTTTTAATGTGATAAAGCCGCCGTGCCGAAGGACCCGATAAAAGACACATCCTGTACGATGATATATAAAGAGTCGTGTAAAAAATCTTGCTGCTCATTAATTTTGTGTGCAGTGAAACATTAATATGAAAGGGAAAACAAGAAGCGGAAACACAAAGCTAATATTTCGGAACTGCAATCAGAAAAGAACAATCGTCCCTCTCCTCTGCAAAAGAAGCGCTGTGAGTTGGAACGCGAACTTGTCACAAGGACTGTCTTGACAACAAAATCAAGAACACCTGCTGTATCTGCACACGCCGAGGGTCCTCTACCACAGCCAAGTGTTCACTTCTATATCACAACATCTTTTCGCTTCCACTGACATGTAAATTACCTACAGTTGTTGTTGCTGGTGTTGAACACACGACACTATGAAACAGGATGTTTTAAGGAGCAGACTGCTGTAGCACTAGCGTCTAAACTAATATTTGGTTAGTGGCAGGTTCAAATGTCGGCCGAGACACCACGTTTACGGAGGACTGTGGTTTTCCTCAGTGCCACCAGAAAAAAAGTCGGGATATTACCTCAATTAAAAGACGCCCCGCTTCCTCCCAAATCATTTTCAGATTATCATTCATTATTCATCTTACCATTCGACGCTTTATAGTCACAGATGACGACAGCGTCGTAAAATACGACACAAATAATAATCCTGTAGCCATGAAACAGCATTAACCTCCCAAAAATTGTACTAACTGTGTAACGACTATTGTCTATATGCTATTGGCAACGCCGAATTCGATGTACAAAGGCGAATCTGACCATCTCTGCAGTCTCCTTTCCAAAAATAAGCCTCTTATTCTTATGGCTTTTATTCTTATTCTATGGCGCTTCGGCCCCTTTTTCTGGCCCTGTCCACGCAACTGCCAGCGTTTCCAGGTAATTACGGTTTTTGTTAAGTGAGGATTTCAGTCCGATGTCCAACCCCCAACCCCCAAACCTGCACAGCCAGGTTACCTCTGTTTGTCCGAGAACTTGACAAGAACCTGTGCGACATGGGCGGCCTAATAGCAGCTACGAAAGCCAAATTTCCGAAACGGGAGTAACACCTTAAAACTTCTGATAATAAATTACTAACACTTATTAATTGTTGAACTATGATATTTGTAACTTCCACCGATGGTAAAAAGAACATTACGCAATATAAGGTCACAGTGCGCTTCATCATTTTATCAGTTTCCTGCCTCATCGGAACGATCGTGATGCAAGTCAGTACCTGAACAGGTATCATGCACAGGGCAGCACTTTGCAGGGCCACTGAAGTGAACTGAAAACTTTATTTCTACTCTTGACACCAATTAACTCGGAACTAACTTCCCTGAAGTCACATCACTTGCCTCGTGAACTCCCCACACAGTGTTGAACAGAAGAACGACACTGAAACGACAAGCAGAGTAGACCTACCTTCCGATACTATGGTTTTGTCCTGCGTAACTTTCAGTTGAGCATAAGTTTTCTTATTTTACAGTCCATAGATACAGTTATCTTACAGTATTAGGCCTAGATGAGACAACTTTGAAGATCCAGCAGTATATGGAAGGATAGTATTCAAACGGGACGAGATGGTGTGGATCGGACTGATTTGACTCAGTTTAGGGACAAGTAGCGGGCTCTTGTGAACACGGTAATTAACCTCTGGGATCCACAAAATGCAGAGTACTTCTTAACTACGTAAGGAAGACGAACTCTTCTCCATGGATTCGGTCAGTCACTCGGTCAGTCAATATTGGACTTCCGAGAACCTCACTTTCACAATAAAATATTTAAAGTCCTAAAATAAACAACGCCAAAATGTCAGGTATAAATCTCTCACCGCGATTTGTACAAATATTACGGACTTATAGGGCATGACACCGTATAGTTCGGTCGATATGTAACAACTGATCGGAGCAATTGTTACAACCGTCTTGTACCATGAAGACAGAGGCAATAAATGGCTCCGAAACGCTAGTATCCATCTCTCAGACTACAAAGTGTAACACCTTAGAGGAACGAAATTTCCGTATTCCTCCACCTTAGAAGTTCGCATGGTTGACATATTGGTATTTCAGATGTTAAAGAATTTCAATCCACGATGTTACGTTTGCGAAATATCCATTAATTTTGGACAAGTAAACAGGACAATATAACAGCACTGGCCAACTTCCTTTCAGAAATACCGAAAGCAAAAGATACGAGAAAAATAAATACATCAAACACTAGTTTAATGCCTAAGCTTTCTCGGCTGGTATTCATTGCGCTGATTCGTCCTTCAGGGTTACGACGCATACAAGAACAAAAACTTTTCGACGTTTCGGTCAAAAATTAGCGTTACTATCCTGAAGATGGTAACTGTAATGTCTGCCGCAACATCGGTAAAACTTTACTCATATAAGCGAGCTAAACCCAAAAGTTGACACAACAAAAATAAATCAAGGATTTATGATGTCTGAGATCTCGATGCCTTCCTTATATATTACTCAGGCTGCCGACCAGACAGAAGAGTGGTGCAACATGGCCTGCTACGCTGTTAATAAATCGCATTAGAGCACGAAACGAACGGGTCAGTGGTCCCATTTCCCATCTCTCTCGTCATTTTTTCCTTATTGTCGCCATGGTAACCAACAAAAACCCCGCCGAAACAGTCCTCCCTTTTGAACAAAGAGGCAAGGACCCAGTGCAAACAACCTAAAGTTAATGTTCCCGCGCAACATGGAGATTTATATCTCAAGATACGACCTACGCAGCATCACCCTTCGAGTTCCTCTACACAAAGTGGTGCTACTGCTTTTGAGATAGTGAAATTTCCTACCACAGCGTCAAAAATTACCAAGCGTCTATCAGTAGGCTAAGAGACCTTCCTGGAAGGCGTCTACATCCCAGTACTGTCAGTAGCCCCATAATGCTTGAATGAATAAGAATATGTACCACTGATGGCATGATACTAACAGGGAAACACCGCTGCAGTCAAGAGAAAAACCCGTGCCACTTGGTCAACCACAGACCCCATAAAATAATGCACGTCTAAAAGACATATATACAGTTATAATCATCATCGTTATCAACATAATCGTCATCACCATAATCTTTTTCATCATCATCATCATCATCATCATCATCATCATCATCATCATCATCATGTATCACTTGTTGGTTAGTCGGTTCATCATCATCCAGCATGAGTTAGGCCTTAATAGACCTGCTTCGGCCTCGTCTAATAGTCTATTCAAATGTCTTCCAAGTCGTCTTCGTCCATTTGGTCTATAATTCAGCAGTCAGTTAACTCAACAAATTTAAGTTCAGTCACTTGTTATTCTTCAAAAACACACAGCTGCCCACTGTTTCGAAGCTGCCGGTCCATTATCGTACGCGTAAATACCACACTGGACATTACCCTGACCGACGTGAATCCAGCCGACGTATGAAAGTCCGAATTTATTTAAGATCCATTCTAATACTATCCCCCCCCCCCCCACCAATGGATAGATTTTTCAAACGGTCTCTTCCCTTTAAGTTTTTCTGATAAATCGTTACATACATTTGCCTGCAGCACGCGACGTGCAGGTACCCCTCATCTCACACACACGTTGCTTCCGTCACGGCAAATATTCAGTGAAGAGTACAAATTGCGAAGCCTACAATTATGCACTATTTACATTCTACTGTTAATTTCTTTAGCAATAAGATACTCGCAGGAACATGATGGTGATGATGATTATGATAATTTAAAAATACAAAATGTTTATCATGGGAAATAGCGCTACCTGAACTGTAAACTGTAGCAACAAAATAGCCGTAAAATTACATAGCTACAAAAATTGTGTTTCAAGTATACAATTGTAAATACCCTCCATAAAGGTGACGATGACGATGATGATGATGATGATGATGATGATAATGATAATGCAAAGGTACAAAATCTTTATCGGCGCCGGCGCCGGTGGCGGTGGCGGTGGCGGTGGCGGTGGCGGTGGCGGTGGCGGTGGCGGTGGCGGTGGCGGTGGCGGTGGCGGTGGTGGTGGTGGTGGTGGTGGTGGTGGTGGTGGTGGTGGTGGTGGTGGTGGTGGTGGTGGTGGTGGTGGTGGTGGTGGTGGTAACTACAGAAAACAGCTATATTGGGCACAGCACACACACTGCGGAAAGTGCTAATGTAGAAGCACAAAAGAGTTTAATATTGCAGACAGCGCTATATGCACCATTAACAGTACGCGCGGAATAGCTGCGACACTGTGTACCCTAGAAACATGGTTTGTTTCAGGTGTATAGGTGTGAATACCCTGCATACAGGGGATGATGATGATAATAATAATAATAATAATAATAATAATAATAAGTTGACCTTATGATTTTTTTCGGAGCTCCTTGTTCAGATTTTTTCGGAGCTCCTTGGTCAACTGTGTGGTATTACTAAGTACTTCCGAAAAGAACGCCTGTGGGGACGTCAGATTCTACCCTTGTTTAACACTGCAATGGGGTTCATCATGATAAAGTTATGATACAGAAGACTGCCATTACAAGCCACAGCGCATTAACAAAACAGTTTAAACAGTTACACGCTTCGGGCGAAGAGTCCCAAGTACCATGTGGCCTGGTAAGTAAAGGAACATTACACTGGCTGTTAATTGTCGGCTGTTCGATTGTGCAGATAATATGCCTGAGGAAAGCTGAGGGTCTCCAAAGTCGGTAGCACATCTATTGTGCAGAACTCTTGTTTGACAGACGATGTAACATTTGACGAGTTTTCCGGGAGCCCATTCAATTAAGTATAAACTGACTACAAGCATTTTTAATTACAGTACACCTACGCTCCTATGGACCCAGTAAAATATCTGTTTTCCTTTCCAGATCCAGCAGAGACCGTAAATTTCACTGACGACGCTTAAAGAACTTTCACCGATCCCTGTATCTCCTCGGCGGACGCGTAAAACATTTCCCCAAATATTACAATACATCACAATCACAGAACACGTACAGTGAAAATCAATGTTTGTATATTTTGAAGATGTGTTTTCTTGCATTTCTCAAGCTTTTCAGTCACTGCAGATACTAATCTATTGCTATCAAGCTAACCCAAATTTAGACATCACATTTTCTACAGTAGGCTGTTACTCGTTGCATGTGGTTAAATATTTACATCATAAAGTGTGTCTGTTTTAAGCCCCCCTCGTAGAATTTAATGATGTCTGTTCGGGAATACAGCAGGTAAGAGATGACACATTCCACAAGCAGATATGAGGTTACAGATCAGTCACGAGCGGATAAGAGGTGACAGATTTGTCACGAGCTGATGTGACAGTTCAGAAGCGACACACTTCACGAGCGAATATAAGAAGTACGGAGTGACATAACTACCCGAGCGGCTATAAGTTTCTACAGCTAGAATGTCCGACAAATGCGCGTACGTCTGTTAGAAGTTGATACATTCGAAAAGTTCAGCTGTAATTGTAAAGAGCTGGTAGGATCATCAAGAGCAATTTATCCATCAAAAGCTGTTAGAATCATGAAGAGCAGTTTCTCCTTTAAGAGCTTGCATGCCAGTGAAAAATAACGACCAAAAACGGTTATGAAATAAAGTTTAGAAAAATACGACACTGAAGATTTATATCTTCTGACGTATTTCTGATGTTTCTAAGCATGGAAGTGTCTTCATCTTCAGGATTACGCAGTCCAAGAAGAGTACTGTTTACTCTAACTGGACGGCGTATATCTCGGAAAGTACTGTGAGAATATAAAACCTCTCAATACAACACTCTACTGACAACTTCTCATTCTTTAGAACGGGCAAGTGTTTGATTTCACTTTGTGAAAACCAGCACATTCTACATACATTTTTAATCATCTGGAAATGAGTTTCGATTCCCACATAACGATGTAGAGCCTTCAGCGATCTCAGTATAAACAAGTAGAGACAGAGTAAACAAGATGCCTTCTGTTCATATTATACGCTTTTATTTCAGAACTCATCTTCAAATAATAATGGCGTGTCGAGAGGAAGGGAAGATAAAAGAAACCACATCCACTTTGACGAGATCCGGTGTGGGAAACCCCGCGTTTGTCCAAACCGGGAGTTTAAAGCAAAGAAAACAGTACTTAAATTATTCAGCGCAATCTGAGTTGTATAGAAAGTAACACCACGTACAAAACCCGTGCTGATGACGGGGGAGACACTGTGACTGACACAGAGCGTAATGGCGGTTGTTGTGTCTGTTCTGTGTTCATGTACGTGAGAGGTCTTCCAGTCGCCAGAAATCCAGATGTATTTACATACCCTATTTCCCTTTGTCATTAAGAGACGCACCTGTAATGGCGCAGGCAGGATAAATAGAACATTCTTAATTAACACGCCCTGTCAGTTTTGGGGTTATTCTCCAAACAAGAATTTACAGAGATGTCATATGTTTGGAAAGTAATAAAATGACACTTTTTTTTTCATGGTGGCGTGTTTTACGACCCACGTCGCACCCCAAAGTTGGAAGACCAGTTCGTGAAACTTATGAAAAAAAATCAGTAAATATTTTACACTGTGGGAACAAAACACACGTACAGGGCTATATATTACAATCCTACTTTACGTTTGAAGTAATGAGACTCTAGCAAAATTTTATATTTTTCATACCGTGCACCGTCGATAAGCAACTCACAACATTCAGTCCAACAAAATGCACTGTATGGTTGCCAGATACTTTATGCTACTGTATCACATTGAACACTGCTGCATGTTTCGATCCCTTAGGGGATCTTCATCAGGGAATCACATTAAAGTAGCACTTTTTTACACGTCCTGCCAAATTAAATTCTCCAAGACCTGATCTCCACATTATTATTGGCTTCTTACAAACAATAAAGCCGTCCGTTACATGTTTCGCGATAGGTCCGAACATTTTTCCCAGGATTTTGTTCTCGAACACCCTAAATCTGTGTTTTTTTTCCATAGCGAGAGAATAATTTTCACAGTTTCACACTAATACAATACAAGAACTAAAATCATAGGTTATAGACAATGAAAATGAAGAAAAATTCTGACCCGAATTACAGCAATATCTTCTTGAATTCAGTCTCGTCTTCATTTTTTAAGGGAAAACAATTTTCATTCAGTTCCCCTTTTTCCGAATTCCTTAAACTTTTCCATTTATCAAATAATATATCACCAGCTCTGTATTATGATTTTGTTCACCGTTCGTAAGACGATACTAAAATATATGCTGACGTTTTACAGTAGGTGTGACACGACAAGTGTTGCTGGTCCGAATACCACATCATGTCCTTAATTTGCGTCTGAATATACGCAACTCTACATAAATTTCGCTCAAGCAACATTCTTCTGTTTTCTGTAATTCCGTTTGTAAGGAATGTCGTTTCCTGTGACACGCAATCTATATTAAACATCCATCTAAAGGATCTGTAAAAACGGCGACATTAAGCATAATAACACTCAGAATACTCCGTATCTTCTGCCTTACTCCTAACTTCAAAAAGCGATCGACTGAAGCAGAAACAGAGCCTGACAGAAAGCAATTTCAATATTCCAGCTTCTCGCCCCCCCTCCCACCCACTTCTTCTTCTTCATTCAATACGAATTCTGTGCGTTTTAACGTCTGATAGGACATGAACGGACTACGAATTAAACCGTTTCCAGGAAACACAATATTAAACACAAGACAGGCTTCCTATAAGCTCGTGATTACCGTCGTGTTTCTTCAAGTGCCGGAATTCAAGTAAATATTAGAAAGCCACTATAAAAGGTGCAGTTAATAGAAAGATATTGCTGCGCGGAGATGAAGTGTATATATAAGCAGAAGTGGAAACAATACCTGAAGTACTAGGCCGAAACTTGAGATCGACAGCATATTTAAATAGATATTGTTTCGATTGGTAATACTATATAGCGCCGAAACAGAGTGGCTGGTGAATAACAAAATTCAAAAGGATGTGGAAAAAATACGGTTGGGTACTGATTTAAGGTACTACACCAGTATTAATTTTGCGGTCCTTAGGAGAACCACAGGAACCCCCACGCCTGGCACCCAGTCTCCAGGCTTAAATTTAAACACCGAATCTAAAGAATACGTAGCAG
This sequence comes from Coptotermes formosanus, assembly GCA_013340265.1. NCBI lineage: Eukaryota > Metazoa > Arthropoda > Insecta > Blattodea > Rhinotermitidae > Coptotermes > Coptotermes formosanus. The sequence continues at coordinate 9,352 of BLKM01000241.1, read as the reverse complement.
AAGTAACAACCAACCAACTGCGACTTTCGTTAACATGAAGGCACAATAAAACACTTGACATTATCCAGATTATCAGCTTTCGCACAAAAAATATGATTCGGACTTCTCTTCAAATGTCTGAGAACTGTAATGGCAGTCACAATGCGCTGTTACTTTCATAACTGTACTTAAACGCAAGCTAAAGTTTTCCGTATGAATGTCAAAAAGGCATATGGGAGAATGGACTACAGCTCCCCTCACTTCTAACCTCGGCACTAGCTGGAGGTGAGAAGTTAGCTTCACGCTCCAGCCGGTTTAACACTTAAGTAAATATCCCCAGTAATAAAGGTACGCGTTTTTTAATTAATATTCCCAAATTTGATTCACGAAAGAGGACTTTATCGCAAGGAGGGATTAACAGTTATGCAACAATATTATAGGGGACAAGCATTACGCATGACGAAGTTTGAAATGTGCATATTTTATTGGAAAAACGTGCAAGCAAAACACTATTTGGGAGATTTAGGCGTAAAAGGGATGATCATATTAATATGGATCTTAAAAGAAAAATGTTTGGGGTCGTGAAATGGATTAAAGAGTGCGGGACTTTCACCTGGATCCCAAAGGCGAAATTTTGTAAATACTGTAACGAAACGTCAGCTTCCATAAAATACAAGAAGTCTGTTGACTAGCAAAGAAACCATCGGGTTTGCCAAAAGCACAGCTCTTCGTGGAGTTGACTGATCAACTGAAACCAGTATGCTTCAGGCAAAAAGATTGGTGGAATATTTATTCTGAAATACAAGTGTCCAAATTTTATCACCATTAGCTGATTACTCAAGTATACAGTTTAATGACACTGTCATTAAATTATTACATGCATAAACAGACGGACAACGTGGTCCTTTTGATTAAGGTCCAGCCCCTTAATTTCCGACGACTTTTACTCAGTGTTTGTAAGAGAATTATCAAACACAGGATAATCAAACGATAATGACAAGTTTCTGGTTTGTTAGTACAGATCTGCGTTATAACTAATTGGGGCCACGGAAATCACTAAGTGTAAAACTAAGCAGTCTAAATCCCTTGTAGTGCGAATTTTTCTAAATCATGTATTAAAATTCAGTTCCTACCTCACAGTAAACACAGTCCTTTCCCATTGTAAAGATCAACAGTTTAACGCTGTATAATAAAACAATCACTAGTTATTGTGACAGTCATACGAAACACCATTAGTTGTTTGTTAGTTATCACTGATCCATTTGACATCACTGTATATGTCACCATGTCATCCTATAACCACAAGTACTGGCTATTTAATCCTGAGCAGAATAAAAATATTGACTTTCAAAATATTCCGCACGCAAATTCTCAGCAGCAGTCCAAATAACTTACACCTCATTCCTGTGGTGCACACACACAAAATAGGTTATATTCCTCACACACAGATTTCGAACTTAAAATTTCTCATCACACTTTTCTGAAGTTCAACGCGTTATTTTTTTTCTAATCCTTGGTACTGCTGCCTGAACTTATCCTGCTCTACCAGACTGATATCAGATGCGTATGGAATACTGATGTACGCAAGATATCACGACCTCATAGCGGTACTGACAAAGACGTCCGTCTTCTGGTCTATGACGTACTGCATACATGTATATGGATATCGACATTTCGGAGCAGTTTGCTGCCTTGGTCTCACGAAAGGTTGGCAGTTATATAACCATCTCCACGCCGTCATACACCACAAACAAATAGGCATTTTAGGTGTAACAAAAACTGAGAATGGATAACCGAACTTCTCTGTCAATTTATCTATCACAAATCCTACGTGAACATACTGGGAATAAAACAGGGTCTTCATAGCGACGGCTGTGGCACGGCCTTTAGGATTTCAGAACCTCAAAGTAAGCCTAGACGAGGCTGTGCCATGGCTCAGGCGGTTAGCCGCTGGCCTCCCACCGCGGAGGCCCGGGTTCGATCCCGGGTCAGTCCAGGTGGGATTTGTGGTGGACAAAGTGGCACTGGGACAGGTTTTTCCCCGAGTACTTCGGTTTTCCCCTCTCAATTTCATTCCACCGGTGCTCCATTACTAGGAAAAGGACAAAAAATAATCATCATCTTCATCACAGGGTTGCACAATAAGCGTCATGGTTGCAGTGCGTCCGTAGCGTCTGCTGCGGCGCCCTTAACCACTAAAAAAGACGAACGTACAAAAGATCAGGGAAGGAAAGTTTTTTCGAAAAACATTACAGAGGTGCCACAAGCAAATGAGACATAATCCCATTTTGCTTTCATGCCCTTAACAAGTCAATCGCTAAAATAAATTCCTTCCCGAGACGGACTGAAACCCCAGAAGCCAAGAGCCAATAATGCAATTGGAAAACAATATTTTATTATAATCAGCTTTGAAATTATTTTATGGGGGAAGAATTTCGAAACAACGAAAAAGCTGGGGAATGTAATAAGAGTGTATAAGTCATCTCTACTCGCAGATGCGAAACATGGTTTAACGCTGTTACCAGCTTTCATACTGCGATATGAGATATGGCTTGACAATACTACCAACTGTCAGACTGCATTTACGCCACATGGCGCATCATTATTACCAGCGGTCATATCGCGGTATTTAGATGTAGCCTGACTTTGTTATCAACCGTCAAATCGCGATACGAAATACGGCTTGACAGTATTACCAACTGTTCCCGTCAGACTGCGATGCGATATATGGCTTGACACTACCACAAAATGTCATGCTATTTGCATCATTTCGCTCCTATATGTGAATTACCATAAGCCAACCAGTGAACTAAATTATCAGCAAATTAACCAGTAACTAAATGACTGAATGATCAACTAAAAAATTAACGATATAACCAAGTAACCAACGCATTAGCCAGTTCACCATATAACTGCATAAAGAGTTAAATAATTATGCGGCTAAACAAGTGACTATTTACTACAGGACTAATGAAATATCCGGTTAACAAATTAATCAGATAATTGAACAGCAGCTAAATTATTTAATACGCTGTTTCAGCTATGTAAATACAGTCGGACTCGGTTATAACTTCAAGAAAGGGACTGAATCTTTTGTGTCGTTATAAACGAGTGTTGGTATAACCGAAGAGTATAAAGTTATGGTTACCAGTGACGAATTAATTGGTATCACAGAATATCTGACGCTACAGACGAGGTGCCGTACAAACCGGTGTCGTTATAACCGGGTTCGATTCTATTACATAATGAACAGATAAACGAGATGAGAACCAGGAATGGTAAGACGTTATTTGATAACACGACGTTGCCAATTTTAATTCACTAATACAATATTAGTCCGGACATATTGAGGAAACGTCGATGAATCTCAAAATGTCACGCTGACAGTCTAGCGGTAGAAATACAGACTTGCACTCGGCCGGTGTCCTGTTTGACTCCTGGCTGGATCACCAGAAAACCAGAGACCTGGCTTATTTTTTGTCAGTGCCTCTAGGCATATTCGGAAACAACACTTCGATTGGCTCTTAGACTAGTCATCCTGCCATCGGCATTATGTAACCGACAAAGTCTCAACGTCTCGTCAAGTGGCCATGAAAGTCAACACTTGGCAGGAGGGAGAGATCGCAACAATCCTCACCATCAATGGTATTATTTTCAAGGTCACAGATTATGCAGACTGCAGTGCGAACACATACACATCAGTCGACCTGGTGTGCCATTTACCCAAGGAGAAATGTAACCAAATAACATCACCCTGACTCATTTTGCTTCCGTATTCGGCCTTACGTAACATGAAATGAAATTATTTTAATTAAAGATATATTTGCAATTGTAATTTAATAAAAACTTCTAATTTCACTGAAGGTAAGTTTTCTTTGATCCAATATTTCTGAGAGTGTCTGACTGGCTTCACTGTTTGTTTTAGTTCGTTAAAACCGATAGGAAATTTGAATATTGTTACATGTTTAAAAGCGTTGTCATGGCTACGGACAGCGGATCTTTTTCAGTTGTCTTGCAACACTACTGCACACCACGCGGCAAACAAAGCCTTGCTCAAATCCAATCGACGCAACTCCAATATGCTAAATCTCACAGCCGCTGTGGTGGCCGGAAATGGATGTGAGACACACAAAACAACTACCAGAATTATATCTACATATCTCTACACTGAAAACTGAAAATAATTGGCATGCGTCCACCCAGCAGCAACATCTAGAGTAAACACAAGTAAAAACGAGACACACATAAATGACGAGATGAAATTAGAAAGTAAAATAGGGAAAGGGGCAAAAAGAATGAAAAAGGGATATTCATTAACAGTGCCGCATAAGTACGTGGTACGACTCATATACTGCTTCCTAATAATGAATTAATTACGACCAACGCGTCATGTGTTATTGAACGTTATTCAATATGAACCACTGAGCTGCATATTTTGTAAAAGATATTTATAAGAAATTCTCTTGGTTTTACATCACAAAATCCTGAATACTTATTAACATGCACGTCGTGTTGACGATGTAAGAGAATATGGTTCACCCTGAACATGGAAACAGAGAACTCTCATCTACCAGACTACACGGCGCTATATCCTCTGAGGCCATTACTTGACATGTAAAAATTCTAATTCTAATTGTTATATTTCAAACTGATCTATATACACAATTTATCTTAACTGCTAAATTATAATAATTATTATGAATCGGCTAGGAAAAATTGTGTAGATTCATCTCCTCACATTCTGATCCTGTGTTACCAGAATGCTAGTAAAATACAACCCAACTACTGATACAATAAACGCACAACATGAATTTTCCCCCTAAAGGCACTCGCTTCATCTTGTTTTAGGCAGTACAGACGCTGCTTTTTGCAGTTCCTAAGGTTGTGACCAGGACAGCCCTCAAAGTTCCCACTAATGTTAACGACAAACCCCTTTTATATTAGGCAGTACAAATGTCGTGTTTTGCACTTCCAAGGGTCGTGAACAGGATGGCCCTCAAAGTTCCCACTAATCACAGCGACAACCCCATTTCGAATTAGGCAGTACAAATGTCGTGTTTTGCACTCCCAAGGGTCGTGAACAGGATGGCCCTCAAAGTTCCCACTAATCACAGCGACAAGCCCATTTCGAATTAGGCAGTACGAGTATCGCGTGTTGCACCCCAGGAGTCATGACCAGGAGGGCCCTCAAAGTTCCCACTAATCACAGCGACAAGCCCATTTGGTATTAGGCAGTACAGGTATTACGTGTTGCAAGTCCCAAGGGTCACGACCAGGATGGCCCTCAAAGTTCCCACTAATCTTTGCGACAAACCCATTTCCCAGCCACAAGCACAGTATTTCGTAATTTGTTACTTGAAACACGTGCATACAGCAACTGTGGCACCTTCATTTGCAAGCCTGTAGTGTTTAGAACCCTCACCCGTTTGTGCAGAATTTTACCGTCCCGCGCAATGAATCAGAGGCAGTGGCGCACATTCACTGGCACACTCACCTCCTGGCAAATGTTCCAGAATTCTAACTTGATTATTCAAGAACCGAAGCATAAATACCCCTTCTTATTTTGGCCCCTTAAAATAAGCTAATCACGACTGCAGGACAACGTATAAAATACCAACGTTTATTGTATAACTGTTACAAAATACAACTGATCATAAGACAACTGGGATGACTACTGTCTGTGGAAGTGCTGCACTTCATCAACCTCAGAGCGGCAATGTGACGATAATTCACGGTGACAAACACGTAACATGAGAAAAAAGACAGAAAGGAGAACAGAAAGATAAGTATCACGCTAGAAAAGAGGGAAATGTCGTGAATGAAAACTGCGGTAACTGGGAAAGACAAATACATTCAACGGTACAAAGAACAGATGCGTGAAAGACAGACTAAATTGAGACACAGGCCTATGAGGTCTTCACAGCGGGGTGCCTATAGGTTCAAAGCTTCTGGGGATGTTAACGCCTGTCGACTGGTGAACAGACACTGTCTAAGATCTCTTTGACACTTGATACTGTATGCTGACCTTTTACACTCCGTGAAATCATAGACAGGGAGTGGAGGTAGAGCTCCGCTAATTATTAACCTCCTTATTACATGGAGGTGAATGGTCCCTTCGACTGCTTTAACCTCGGTGAAATAAGCCCTGTAAACACGGAACAGGAGGCTGGATGAAACACAGGAAGTGTCTGGACCTTTCGTAGAAGAAACAATCTCATGCCCCTACAAGGACTCCAAACCCGAATCGCCCAGCCCGTGGCCTAGTCTCTAGACACAGGCTATAAGCTATATCGGCTCCAGGTTAGCACTGATACATACAAATATAAAAAGCACTTTTACTAGATAAAACTCAGCACGGAAAATATTATAGACTACTTTAGTAAGGTAGTCACAAGGCACGTTCATCTTATATTGGCCACAGTGTAGTGTGACAGGTGTACATCAACATTTTGCACGGGGATACTACCTCCATTCCTCAAAATAGAGACGTAGTCACGGAACTCAGCAACTTGGTTATCTTCATTGCTACTGTCTACGAAAATAAACGGCTTCACATTCCAGAAAACTTTAACCCTGATATTTCCGTGACCTCATACATCACACACACACACACACACACACCTTGTTTTTATCCTTATGATGACGTGTAACTCTCTCTCCCTAAATGCGGCCTCTGGCGGGCCTGTTGTCTACGCACTGGATGATACACGGCTGATAATGAAGCATATACAGAATGGTACCTGTCAGCACAATGCCGCAATACTCCGAGAAATGCGCGTCCTAGTGCTACTTAGTCCACCACAAATCCCACATGGATTGAAGGTTGACCGAGATGAAAAGACAAGAGATGGGAATCTGAGTCACATCACGGCCTTGGTTGGTTGGTTGGTTGGTTGGTTGGTTGGTTATTTAGTTGTTTACTTATACTGCGACATACTCGCTTTCGTAGGACGCATGTTTATTTGACAAGACATATCTGGTGCATAAAATGCGATGTTATATCTTAGCAGTCTGACGGTGCCTCAGAAGACTCTCTTCTCTCCACTGAACAGGTGACATATCGATTTTCAAGCGACGTGTTACATTACGCTTTCGAAAACAACTTTCCTGAAGGTTTCCATTAAAAGATGTCCAATCCTTGAAGAAAGATATGAGTCACTCGCTTCTATGCCAAGATGTTTGTCACGCGACATGTCCCAGATTTGAGGTTAAAAGTGGAACAAATGCGTTACGAATACAGTAATTAATAAAAGGTGATTTTTGGATTAAAAGTTCAAATAAAATACCAATTTTGATATTGTGTATTACTAAAACATTCATTCCTTACTAAATGTACCACTTTACAGCAAGATTCTCCTATTCGTCCTCAGGTTCTCCATGCAAACGCCGGGACAGTATACTAAATTACACCATGGCCGCTACCTTCCAAATCCTCGTCAATTCATTATTCATTACGCACTAAACATACTGCATTCAGCGTCAGGCTGCATCATGCAAATACTGAATTCATCCTTAATCATAAGTAATTCGAAACACGACAGTAAATGTATGTATAACATAACAAAGAGGCGCGTTCGCGTAACCACTGATCGAGTGGAAAATCAATAAGTATTGAATAAGTTATTCTGAGTTTGTGTCTGTAGCCTTGGCCGTCCTGCATGCAAAACGCATGCGCCGTATTATAGTGTCGTCTGTGGCTTGTCTGGCTGTACCATATTTTTCCCCACTATCTCACAAATCGCACGATTTTCGGGGAAAAAATACTGCACATAAAATGTTTTGATTTTTTCTAAAGCTTTTGTCCGACACGTTTCTCGTTCTGAGAAGAATTCAACGAGAAATTATCATAAATGTACATAGGTCTTCATGCAGACTACGCGTTACTCTTGCCAGATTTTAATAAAACATGAATTATCGCGACAGAATTTTGAAAAGTACTCGCGTACCAAATTTCATGAGAAATCGTCCAGTAGAAGCCCAGCTGTTCCACGCGGACGGAGGGACGGACGGACAAACAGACATGACGACGCTAACATTCGCTTTTCGCATTTTTGCGAACGTGCGTAAAAACGGGAATACACACTCCCGCAAGAAGTCACTCTGTCCCCATGTAGTTACGGATAAGCACGACAGATGGAACACATTGCTGCCGAAAATAATCCGTCGGTATGAACCAGTCCAGCGTTAAGTATGGGTCGGTACTACAGCTCGATCTTTGCAAATCAGAATTTATCTGGAGGTACCAGCAAAAAAAAAAAAAAATGGTGACGTCGTGGAGTTCCAAAAGGACTGCAATGCAGCTTGTTTTATCGTCCATTTGAACACTGCAGTTGTCAAGGTATGTGACGACGGACGCAGGCTCTTTTGTGAAATAAAGCTGTTATGCTCAGGGCCACGATAAAAACAACACTCTGTATACGAATTGATCAGAGGGAGGGTTATATTTGGAAATTAAGGATAAAGATGGAAAAGCGGGAATATCTCTTTGAAGTTTTGACTCTACTTTCACTAACACAAAATAATTATTAGTTTGCAACTGATGCTGTTTCTACGCTCTGCCAGATCCGCAGGGCAAATGCGACATAAGTTCCAGTTCTTTTCAGACTTCCTTATTTTTATATAAGCCCCAAAAATTTACAAGTAATTTAAATTATGGTTGTTGAAGTGTTTAAATAATATATTTTATCCCCTCAATCTTTAAATACTCATTTGATAGGTCTGATAATTTACAGTCTGTCTTACTTACACAGATCATCTGCTTCAATATTTCAGCAAGCTTTCGCTTTTTGAGATCCAAAGGGAAAATTCTACTCTGGGCCCAAATTCTTTATTATTAAATGTTTAAGAGAGTTGACGAGCGTAATTACCGTTACATCGCCGTGACGTAAGAGGTATATAAAAGGTACTGTAGCATGCCGGAGACAGTTTGGACATGATGAAGATAAATTAGTGAACTCTTCTAAAGGTTTCGCCAGTCTGTCACGTGGTTAGATCGCTTTTGCCGCAACGGAAATTATACAAGATTTAATTAACTTTCTTTTTCCACAGTCACCACTTCCGACACAAAGAGCCTTACGCACAGAGACGTCAAGTACAGGAAGCGCAAGAAAAAATTATACAGCTAACTATGTGCTTAACCGAGACATGTTACTCACCATTTAACAAATGGGGAGAAAAAGGTGAAGTTGCCATTACGCGAAGACATAATTTGTTACTCCTGAAGGAATTAAAAGCTAGAATAATTATTAATGCTTTCTCAGTTAGTTCTATTTAAAGAAACTTTCTTCAGATTTTAAGGTATTCATTTCCGTGCGTATGATCAATATAACAAAACAGATCCAACTTATGCACAATATTGTCTATTTATTTATCT
>BLKM01000240.1:30411-67465 GCA_013340265.1 Coptotermes formosanus | reverse complement strand
CAGTGTGTCTCAACCCTGTAACACTAAATTACTCCATGAGCCGAGGATGTTTTTCACAAGCTGACAGTTCGTATCGTCCACTTTACGCCTGACAGTTCATATCTGTCTTCGCAGAAGCCCGCCGTTCGAACGCATTCCCCGCTGGATCCACACTACGCCGTGTTTAAGATTCATTTTAGTTTTATCTCCCTGCTGTCGCGCTTTCAATGCAAGAATGATGTAAGCACATTTCTGTTCTTTCCCATGCTTCCTACCTAACCCTCGCATCTGATCCTTTTTCATTTAACCACCGCCGTATCAACGCATGACCTCAGGGCGGGCGTGGTTAATATTGCACTCACCCCATCCGGCGGTCTAAACCGTACAATACGATTTTTACTGGCGGGTGAGGGGGCACAGTGTTAGCCACGTCCGCCCAGAGCTAACACATTCACGCTGTTCATCTCGGTGGCACTTCTGCTGAGGCCAACGGATGATTCAGAAATTTGAGGCGGGCCGCACGTCGTCTTAAGCAATGCAGACAGTAAGCTTCTTCTTTAAAATTATGTTTCAAGTAACAAAATCAAAACGTGATGAACTGAATGTAAAAGTCGTCGCGTTTGTACTTTTTCTGACGCATGTGTTACGTCGCCATCCTAGGATGACAAAGATTTGTGAACTTTGACACTGTCGACAGAAAAGAAGTTTAAATTTAAAAAAAATCGACGCTGAAGCGGGACTCGGTCTGTAATCGGGGTGAGATCATGACAGGACACTGCAAAATGAATTGGCGGGTTGCATGTGCCCTGCGGGCCGCGTGTACACCGACACCGTGTGATTATGGTAACTGAGGCAGCAGCCGCACCACACAAACTGCACTCGTCCGCACGTGGTTCTTACCTGCAGTGCCGGGTTTCACGCACGGACGCACACACACAAATAGCACCGTGGTGTTTGAATCGTCTACTGAAATTTCCGTAGCAAGTTCAATTGTTGGTTCTAATGCTGCCTGTAAGTGCATTTGGCCCCATTTATTCAGTGTTAACAACAGTTCCACACTGCAGACTCTGTATCGGTAAAGAAGAGCCTGTCAAATAATTACCTTAATCGATAAATTCAGTAATGACATTTAATTACTGGTATAATCTCGTTTCACAGCGCCATAGTTCACAGAACGGTCGGAGAGTGCTGACGTCACATGCCATGAGCAAATCCTCTGCTGAAACAGCAGCGACATCCAATTATTAAATGTAAACCAGCAGCCATATTTTGCGCCGTTCGGTTATCACACTAATTGTCTATAATCATTTATAACCCGTACAATAATTCCGATGGTGTGTCCCGTCCCCACAGTATTACAAAAGACTAACAGGGGTATTGACATCCGGTTTATTTAAGGTTGCGTGGGAGTGACGGCCAGTGTTTATTGAAGTGCGGTTGTTGGCAGTCGCGACGAAGAATGATATTTCACGTGAAAAGACGGGGGTGTCATTGCTGTGTGGGGGAGCGGCGTGGCGTTAATCTTGTGCTCGCTATTACAGTGTGGGAGGGTCGTTAATTAGAGCACCCCTCCCTCTCGCCCCCCCCCCCCCCCGGTACAGGGCGACGCATAAGCTGTACTATGCGGTCGCCGACGTTTCGTGTTGACAGTGAGTACAGAGGGCCATGTTCTGCAGTTACTAACAAATGGAAAGGAAACTATCTGTCGTAGCTGTAAATACGTAGCGCGGCGTAGGGCCGCCCACCGCTGCACGTTCAGGGCACATTCTTGTGTCGTAGCACGGCGTAGGGCCGCCCACCGCTGCACGTTCAGGGCACATTCTTGTGTCGTAGCGCGGCATAGGGCCGCCCACCGCTGCACGTTCAGGGCACATTCAGTCGCAGTCCTGCACGCGCGGATTTTGCGTCACAAGCAGCTTGGACGAACGCGATGTTCTGACACCAGCTTCCCCTGGTCGTTAGACAGACGGGCATACATGGCACTGTTGAAGTAAAATGAGGCCGACATATGGGATAAACAGCATGATGTTTGTATGTTGCGTGTGTGTGGTGGCCGATCTCAGTGGCCACGCGGTCTGAGGCGTGGGTCTGCGGCCGCTCGCTTGCTGGGATTGCGGGTTCGAATCCCGCCGGGGGCATGGCTGTCTGTCTTTCATGAGTGTTGTGTGTTGTCAGGTAGAGGTGTCTGCATAGGGCTGATCTCTCGTCCAGAGGAGTCCTACCGAGTGTGTGTGTGTGTGTGTGTGTGTGTCATTGACTGTGATCAGGTGCAACAATAACCTGTGCGTCTACACTGAGTAGGCAGAAGACGCTAGAGTAAGAAAGAAGCGTCTGTGGTGATTCATACACACAGGCAGCGCAGCGTGTCGCACCACACCCATTTCGATGCCTTTTAATGTCCTGTGGACCTTACAGTGTGTTAACAAGCAATTACTAACCTCCAGTCCATTTATGTCAGGTTTAACACATGCTTCTCTCTATGTGCTGCTATATTAGTGCTAGGCGGACGCCCTCCCCCTGTGTGCATCATCCACGGGCATTCAAATTTGTAATCAAATAGTTCGTACCGGGTCACCTGACCTCGTGCGGTACAGTTGCCCAATAAATTTGCTGATCGTGCCTGGTGTTTCAAGATCTGTCTTGAGGTGCGCCACTGTCTGGGGGCGAAACATGTAGCAGAGAAAGTTACACGGGACGCTTGTACAGGAAACAAAGGACCGGGATAGCTGAGTCGATATAGCGACTGTCTACCGGGTGGAAGGTCCGTGGATCGAATCCCGGTGGGGGCGGGATTTTTTGCACCGGTCCATACCGTCCGTGGCCCCCCTCCCCCCCCCCCCCAGCCTCCTGTGCAACTGAAACCGAGTCCCTTTCCCGGCGGTAAAGTGGCTGGGGCTTGGCGTTGACCACCCTCCCGCATCTGGCGCTGAGATTAAAGAAAGGGTAGAATTGTACCTCTGCTCCCCCTGTGCGCTGTCGTGGCCTATTCTAGGGTGAACTGTACTTTTATGTATTTTAAATTTGGTTTGTACCTCCAGTCGCTGCCACCGCCCCAGCATAACATCCCAGTCTCCAGTCTTCAGCAGCGTCTGAACGCCAAGTCTGTAATCTCTTTTGAGTGTCGGAACACGACGTGTACGCCGCCAGCACTGTCACCAGTTCTGGCGCGCTCGCACCATCAGGAAAAGCGCATCTGTCCGTCCGTCCGCTCCCCCCCCCCCCCCAGGCTTGTATCATTGTGGCTCGCACGAGAAGGATTTTAGTGAAATTTTGATTTGGTGACTTATAGGAAAATCTGCCGAGAAAATACAAATTGCTTACGGACAAAAAATATCGGACACTTGACATGAAGACTTAAACACGGTGTTCTGTTGCCGGTGACATTAAATCCCTGTAAATTCACTGTCTTCAAGTAAAGTTACATCAGGCTGTTAGGGCAACCTAGGCGGTATAAATATTACGCGAACGCGAAAGCGCCGCAATATTACGTTACGCGTCCATTGCCTGTTTTGCGTTTGTTAGCCACTGTCGATCCAAAGCACTTGAACGCAACTTCAGAATATTTATAAGCTGTGTTAAATCTGCCGTGCTTTCTGGTGACGAAATATTAAGGTATTTGTTCCCAGAGAAACCTTCTGATCAGTGCCTTAAGCTATGCTGCTTTTGGAAGCACGAACAGTAAAGCGCGTGTTAGCGTGTGATTAGGCAGTGTGGTATGCCACGCGGCAGCCCCTAACGATGTTACACATCATGCGGTTCTTTCCCAATTCCGATGGCGTAGGGTTAGTTCTGTAATCGCATCCAAGTCTCTAACTCCTTGATAATTTCATAGAGGGCAGAGCAAAGCAAGCATCTTGCGCAATTCGTAACGCGATTTGAGATGCAGCGATGTAACAGGTTGCAAGTGGCAGTTTGCACACAGTTTAGTTTGAAACTGGGTTTATAGACGTTTTAAATAAAACATATATGCACAGAGCTGGGATGGCTCAGCAGGTATAGTGATTAAGATGCGGACTGGACAACTGAGGTATCGTGGTTCGATTCCCAGTAGGGGCGGGGTGGACTTCTCTGCGCCAAGGTGTGCAGACCGGCTGTGGGGCCCACCCAGCTTCGTATTCAATACGCACCGCGGGAGGCATAACATTCCACGTAGTTAAAACGGCCGGGGCGTAAAGCTGGTCATTCACTTAGTGTCGAGGTTAAGAATGTGTGGAGCTATTCCACCACTTCGTGTGCCTTCTTATCGTGTACGAACACAAATTTTACATTTGATGCCCATGAAATGTCACTGACTTTGCAATATTTAATGTTCTCCTCGTGCTGGTTAGGAAGAGTGCAGTTTTCTTGGAGGTGTGGCTGTGTCGTTCGGACATTTGAGAGGCAACTGCTGTCTCGATCTGCACGGGTGAAGACCGAGACGTGGCGCCTGTGAAACGGCGTGCAGTCGCCACTGTCAGATTCACTGCATGAGCAGCACTGTGTTAGGGTTTTGTCCGCAGGACTTCTGTTAGCAGTGTTTTAAGTCTTTGTCCTGCCCCTTCATGTAACACTGTGCAATCCGTCTGTAAGTATGAAGGAGTTCGCATATATCTTCACTGTGATTGGCGTGGCGCTGGACGGTACCGCTTCGAGGTCCAGGGCTCAATAAATGCCGAACGTCAGGTAGACGTGGCGTGTAGAATTTCGGAAGGATGTCTTGTGCTGTCTTTGCATGCTAAATCCCTGCTCAGCGGGTGCTTCTTTACTAGAGAGCTCGCTGGCTTCCATCAACAAACAGTCGAAATGCCAACGTCAGTTTAGGGTAATGTGGGAAGGTGTAGAAGTAAGTAGCTGTACGCTTCTGTGCTGTGATTGGTGCGGAAGGCGAGGCATAAGGTAAAGTGAGGGGAGTTTGAGGGGAGGCAGGAGGTGTGTGTTGCTGTGCTGAGTAGGTCTGTTCGTATTTTAATATTGAATAAAGGGTTTTAGCATGAGAGTTTTTATTTCGCTACATTTCTAAGAATTTTTAGTTTTGCATTTTGATTTGCTATGCTTTCGTAATGCTTTTTGATTACAAAGTTTAGCGAATTTGTATCATTTGGGATAACATTCTCGCTGTGTATAAATGCCGACTGACATACAGTACAAACATAATAGAAGGTTTAGTGTCAGGGTAGTGTTGAAGGATAAATCCACAGACATAACTGTGTGGCTGTTAATTTTTTTTTAGCTGGCGTCTGGATTCAAATACAATTTGTCACGCCTTGGATTAGTCAGTGCGTACTGCTGAGTTACGTGGTCCGTTCAGCCCCCTGCTGCTGTCTGTGGGGCCCTACAGAGGGCTGCTGAACACATCTTATCAGCAAGTTATGACAGATATTATTGCCAACGCGACAGACCAAAATTTTCCCATTCTTGCAAGGCAGTGTATGTTACAGAGCATTTGCAGGTTACGTAATCAAAATAACTGGCAGATCGCGCCGAAAATTCAGTTCCAAAATGCTGCGGCTCCATAATAAATAATTGTTCGGATTGCAGGTGAATGGGAGGGCGTGGATTTTGTTTGTCGAAATCGCCTACCCCGGACGTGTGGCGTCAGGCGGGTTGTGGCTGGCCGCAACTAACCAGAGCGATGATCAGAGTTGGAGTGACGGGCTGTAGGGTGTAGGCTGTAGGCTGTAGGGTGTCCGAAAAGGCGTTGGGAATACATGGTATCAAACAGCTGTCAGTGCGAACACTTGCGAAGTTCTAAACGACATGTGTTGTGGACAGACCGCTGGCCTTACTGGGTAACCCCCTAAAGAATAAGAGTGAAGAAAAGACGGGGGAGGGGTAGTGAGAAGCATAACACTTATTATTGTAATGCGTGGGGGGACAAAGGTTTGCTGCTGTGAAGGTTCCCAGGCAGTGCTCGCTCGTCCTTAGCTGGTAGCAAGGTAAAACTTTGGGAAATGCAGAGAAGGCTGTGGGAAGTAGAGAGTTGGGAGAATGCAACAGAAGAAGGGGCTTGACTATTTGACCTGAATTTTGTGTTTGGAAGGCAGGATTGTGACGGAATTTTGTGGTTGGAAGGCAGGATTGTGACGGAATTTTATGTTTGGAAGGCAGGATTGTGACGGAATTTTGTGTTTGGAGGGCAGGATTGTGACGGAATTTTGTGTTTGGAGGGCAGGATTGTGACGGAATTTTGTTTGGAGGGCAGGATTGTGACGGAATTTTGTTTGGAGGGCAGGATTGTGACGGAATTTTGTGTTTGGAGGGCAGGGTTGTGACGGAATTTTGTTTGGAGGGCAGGATTGTGGCGGAATTTTGTGTTTTGGGGGCAGGATTGTGACGGAATTTTGTTTGGAGGGCAGGATTGTGGCGGAATTTTGTGTTTGGGGGCAGGATTGTGACGGAATTTTGTGTTTGGAAGGCAGGATTGTGACAGAATTTTGTGTTTGGAGGGCAGGATTGTGGCGGAATTTTGTGTTTGGAGGGCAGGATTGTGGCGGAATTTTGTGTTTGGGGGGCAGGATTGTGACGGAATTTTGATCGTGTTGGGAGGCCTGCGCGAGAAGCGTGCAGTGCCACGTGGATTTTTGGTACCGACTGGGCGTTTGCTGTGGTTTAAAGACTTAAGATTAACCTGAATTATATTTAAAGACTCAGTCCGTACCGCGCAGTAAACACACTCCGTCTCGGTTATAAAAACCAGTCAGTTAATGCTGTATAGGGAAATAATCGCTGTTTGTTCTGAGATCCACACAAAACACATAAACACACTGTGCGGGCAGAACGTAGAATTTGTGAATGTTAAACCTGGCGGTACATACAGTAACCGCTGGGCTTTAAGGAGTTAAACTTCAGGGTTTAGAAGGTGAGAAGCCGGAGGCAGTATGGCGTGTGTGTGTGTGTGTGTGTGTGTGAGTGTGTGTTTGTCCTGTACACAGCCAAGGCACTGTGAGAAGCGAAAGGCAGTAGTTTGTGTAGGGTGTGGGGTATTTGTGGCGGGCGGTCGTGATTGGGTTAAAGATTGCTTCGGAAGACGGTTAGGGATCGAAGCAACTGTTATACCGTTGCGAGCGTTTATTCCATTAGCAGCGCTTCCAGAATTCGCAAGTAACTCGCATTGAACGTCGCATTATTGTTGTGTGCAGCGGAACTTCCTCTGATCGACGGTATTTGTTGCCTTAGAAATCGGCAGAACACCAGAGATTTCAAAAATACGTACAAAATTTTAGTCAGGAAGTCTCAAATTACCAAACCACTTGAAACACTGATAAAATGGGAAGATGGTATTAAAATTAATGTTAACCTTTCAGTTTCTATAAAAAAGTACCTTTCCATCCAATTCTGTTCTGATATCTGAAAGACCACGGCTTTATTTGAGGGTTCCCAGGCTGCGACCGCTTGTCCCTCAGGTAAGAGTAGTATTAGGATGAAGATGAGTGTGGAGCATTGGTGGAATGGTACTGACTGAGAAAAACAAGTACTAGGAGAAAAACCTGCCACAGTGCCACTTTGTCCACCACAAATCGCACATGGACTGGCCTGGGATCGAACCCGTCCTCCGCCTTGACACGCTGAGGCTGTCGTTCATCTTAATAGTATATAAAACCCCATTTTCCACCTCACAAAGAACACATTCTGTCTCCATTACAAAGACCAAACGGTGCTGCCGCTGAGAAGCACATAAACACACTGAATGCAGAGTTGCAGAGTGTTCAAGGAGGCGGTGCGTATAGTTCCCGCTGCACTTTAAAGATGAAAAGACTGCAACCAGCGGAATGGCGCCAAATAGATTATCCGTCTGCCAGCAATGTGCTACTGCGTTAGTCTAACTGCTGCCAATACCGGAGGTGGTCGTGGCTGATTTTATGCGCAGCAGAATCTGTAGTGATGGCATTATCCTGTCCATCCACTTAGAGGGCTTTTTTTTGTTACTGGCAAAGACGTAATGACCAGCGCAATAACTAACCCCCCCCCCCCCCCCCCGCCCGCCGGCCCAGGCTCGTCGGACAGACAGATCACGTTATCAGCTTTTGCATTCACGGCACGCAGCGTGCAAACAGCGCAAACCTCCTGGTAAAATATTCGTTACAGAAATTCGCATTACAAAATGAAGCAGGTAGCCTATTGTGCGGGCGGGGGGGGGGGGCGGGATGGGCGGTGTTATTGTGTGTCTGCGTGGAACTTCATCCCTCGCAGTTACATAATAGTCTGCAGAGGGGTGAGTTTATGAAGTGTGTGTAGAGAGTACTGGGGTGTGTGGGGGCGGGGGGTTTTAGGGGGCAAAACAGCGGTGATACGGTGTGTGTGGTGGAGGGCTAATTACCGCCGATATAAACACAACCACGTTACAACCCTTTCACTGCCTTTCACCCTTACAAACAGGAAAAAAATTTTTGTACATTCCCACAAAAACATTTGATATCAGCCCACAAACTTTTATGTGCTATTTATGTTCACGAAAATGCGTAATATTGATTTTGAAACCGTGTTTCTAGCGCAGGGCAACCCCCCCCCTTTTTGTTTTGCTTTGCTATTAATAAAATAGGTAGACAGTAGGAAAACACTGAGCGCTGTAACTAAATGCGCCCGTATCTACCCCTGCAATATTTAATATCCTGCTGGCGATTGAAATTACGGAATCAGTTTTGTATTTGTGCGCCATGAAACGGCCATTTCTGTTGGTTTCGTTCTCCTGAAATGGACGTTCTGCAGTTGATATGGCGTCGCTAAATAATAGACTATCGCTCGGAAATAATATACCACAAATGCAGCAATATATCATGTAGGAGTTGTGACGTACGGCGTGCTTATTAATTTACCCTTTAGAGACTGAAGAAGGGTGAGAGACGATAAGATAGGGACAGGGGCGCAGATGCTACATTTGGGGAAAATTATTTATGACTGTGAAGTTTCTCAGGCAGTACCCGCTCGTCCTTTTGGTAAAGAGAGACTAGACAAGGGACAGCCTCGGGAAGTGGAGAAAGTCAAGGTGATGGCAAGTGGACTGCCTGTTGTTATGCAGCACAGGGAAGAATTTGGGCGCACTCCGTACTGTACTGGGGCGGAACTGTGTTGTGAGGGCTGCACCAGAAGGTAAGGTGATGGCAAGTGGACTGCCTGTTGTTATGCAGCACAGGAAGTAGCTGAGAATGTGGGCTGAACTTCGTGTTAGGAGGGCAGCATATGACGACATTTTGGTAGTCTTCGGCCGCCGGTGTTTTGGCGAAAACCTCCAAGTTAATTCTGGGGACAGCTGCATGAAGAGCATGCACTGCAAAGTGGATTTCTTGCACCGACTGAGCGTTTGCTCTGGGATCGAGGAAAACCACGTAACACCTTGATCCATTTGGCCGGTCACAGGACCTTAATGATGCATACTGGCTTCTAGCCAGCAGTCCGACTTTCAAACACGCGGACCCTAAAGGCAGTCGCTACATGTGCGGTAGTTTTGTTTAAATAAAAACGTGGAGACCTTTTCTTAGAGCGGTTTGGTTCCGTTCTCTTCCTTTGGTTTGGTGACGAGAAATGTGTGTGCCCCTCGCTAACCGATCGCTGCTCTGTATGCAGAGCGCGTGTTTTGTGTTTTTATGTGCAAAGGTAGCATTTGCTGCAAATGCCTATTGCGATTCTCGACTATTGCAAAATTTTCGGTCACTCTGTTAACAAAAAATACGCACATTAACCTGGCCGGGAACCTCGTTACGGCAGCGTGTGCAGCTCAGTAATTTGATTTCAAAACGCCTCCGTGTACCACCCTCACCCCCTGTCCCCCTTCCCTTCTTGTTTTAAACCGAACGCCCCTTTTGAAGCGTGCATGCAGCAAGCGATACCCTCCT
Source organism: Coptotermes formosanus (assembly GCA_013340265.1). Lineage (NCBI taxonomy): Eukaryota > Metazoa > Arthropoda > Insecta > Blattodea > Rhinotermitidae > Coptotermes > Coptotermes formosanus. Next base: position 57,677 of record BLKM01000240.1, on the reverse strand, counting down.
GTTGTCATTACAGGGTCACGGAAACTGTAGAATTAACGTATGAATATGCCGGCAGTGTTCACCGGCTGCGCTATTAGCTGGTTGCATTTTAAGCACAAATGTTGAGTGACTTCTAGTGACACTGTTTTCGCACAAAGTCACTTAACCTGTAAAATGTTTGTGCCTGTTGCTGACGTGAAACACCAGAGTATTAAAACAACACATAGAGTACAGTTACCTCAGTTTAGAGGTAGTACCGAAGTTAAGAATGTGTGGAGCTATACCTCTGCGTCCCTGTATGATTCTGTGACGTTGGGTTTAGTCAAACAGAGGGAGAACTGTGTTTTTTTTATCTTGAAATCTGTGATAGAACTTACAAAGCGTTGGTCATGTGACTTAAAATTCACGGTGTTCATCGCCGACAGCGCTTCTGCATGGGCTGAAATTGTCAAGGTGAGATTTTTCGTTGTTTTTCTCGCGACTTTCATGTGAGTGGCGGTGTTGTGGTACCTCGATTAGGCTGCGTCTGCTTTACTAATCCTTCAAATTAACCACTCACTGATTATCCTGCCGTTCGCATAGGCAGCCTGAAACACTGCGTCATCTTTAAATAACTGCACACTCGCGCGCTGTGTATTGTATTTAATATTTAAAAACACGTACAAAAACACTAATCACCAACAAATGCACAAAGAGAGTTTTATCGTCAATCGTAACACACTCCTACATGTTTCGACCCTGCTGGGTCATCTTCAGGGAGAACTTTTTTGTTATCGTTACACTAAGGTTGCACTTTACAGTTGAGTGAGAATGTGCTGTTGACTGTGTACTGCGTTGTTTTTGGAGGCATGAACTCTCTGCGGTCCCGGCCTCGGCCTGCAGGCCGGGGCCGCAGAGAGTTGACGCCTATTTGTGCATTTGTTGGTGATTAGTGTTTTTGTATAATATAGTGCACGGACATGGAACACATTAAATTTAACAACACGTCTCATTATCAGTTCATGTACGATGCTTATTGATAACAGAACGCTGTTGGTTTGTGATTACGCGAGTGGCTGGTTAGTTCTTGAGAGTTACACCAGATGGCAGTTACCATTACGAGGCATTCAAGAGGTATGTATGCTTCGGTCGGCATGGCAGAATCTTTCGTTGTCGATGACGTGTGTGAGGCTTTCCCTAAGGAACTTCTCAAGTTAATTGCAGGAATATTTATTGAACAGATGATTTCATAATATGCCTCTAGCGTGCGCACAGAGCAGCTGGAGGATTATGCACGTGCAGATTTATAGACGCCTTGGATGAGTGCGTTTTTGTTACTTTGACCGCGTCCTATGGTGGGGCTGTGTATCGTTCATTCACGTTTGCCGTATTTAGCTGCGTGCATCTGTGTTACCAGCTTCGTTGCTACCAGCCTGTTGCCGTACCGGAGTTTCGTGTTTCAGCTACCAGATAGCGCAGCTGAGACAAAAGTATTCGTGTAAAACTAAATTTTCAGCGTGAATAACTTTAATGCATCTCCACTTTCATTCCTTCCTCGTACGCTTTTTTTTCGCTTTTTCCTCTCACTTCTTGTTCCCTTTGTTGTACCACATTTCCCACTCTGCAGCACCTCACATTTTAATTATATTCTCGATGTGAAGATGTGTCTGCCAGATTGTAGTAGCATGTGTACGAAAATGGGAACTACATTAGAATCTTGCATTAAATTGTCCCGCAGACAAATGCACCTTCCGCTCGATGTCTCCACTGGTGTGGCCAGTTGTTGGGGTTGGAAAGCAAACGCCTTGTGAGAAGGTAAGCATTGTATATAGAGAGAAGGGGCGATACACTGGCGGCTGCTGGTTCTCGTGCGTGAGTGACTTGGACTGGCTTTGTGCGCGTTGTTTATCTCCTTGTTACGTAATGTCCATTCCAGCTACATACCCAACCCATCTTAACATTTTCACTACCCTAAACACACCAGCTGACCTGTATAAATCACACAGTTCCTCGTTACGTAATATCCATTCCAGCTACATACCCAGCCTATCTTAACATCAGTTTCACTACCCTAGACGCACCAGCTGACCTGTATAAATCACACAGTTCCTCGTTACGTAATATCCATTCCAGCTACATACCCAGCCTATCTTAACATCAGTTTCACTACCCTAGACGCACCAGCTGACCTGTATAAATCACACAGTTCCTCGTTACGTAATATCCAATCCAGCTACATACCCAGCCTATCTTAACATCAGTTTCATTACCCTAAACACACCAGCTGACCTGTATAAAACACACAGTTCCTCGTTACGTAATATCCAATCCAGCTACATACCCAGCCTATCTTAACATCAGTTTCATTACCCTAAACACACCAGCTGACCTGTATTAATCACACAGTTCCTCGTTACGTAATATCCAATCCAGCTACATACCCAGCCTATCTTAACATCAGTTTCATTACCCTAAACACACCAGCTGACCTGTATTAATCACGCAGTGCCTCGCTATCTAAGGCTAACATCTCAAGTTGCCCCCCTCTGGCAGTCACTTCAGGTCCAAATCCTTTGCTCTCCATTTGGTTCCAAAGAATTTATTTTCTTCCCCCAGAACAAGCAATCTGGGGCCATGTTCGTACCTACAGCAGTCCACTGTAAGCGCACTGTAGGCACATTGCAGCAGATTCTTAGATTTATGGAAACAGGGAAGGACGCGACGCTACCCGTTTATCAACCTGCACAGCGTCACATACCCGAAGACCATGATGCCATGTTATATATGTTGCCCAGGTGCGCACCCAGAATATTTTCGTGGGGGGGGGGGGTGTTGGGGGGTGCTGACCCTGAGGCTATACATAATTTATATTCCATTTTAAAAATTATGTTATAGAAACCACGCTGTAAACAGAGCATAACGCCGCCTGCAACTGCATTTATATACATACGAATATAACCACATGTTCCATCACTCAAGCAGAGTTCCAGCTTCTTGTTTTTTTATTTTATTAATTTATTTTTCAAAATTCTAATGTACCGGTCAGCAGCCGATTTCAGTGGCTGATTCGGCTGAAAGGGAAATCACGTAAAACTTTTGACATCATAATATCTACAAAATCTGTGCTTTTTAAATTTCAGTTTTGGGGGGTTTGCGGGGCTGTAGCCCAGCAGCCCCCCCTCTCACCGGTGCGCCCTTGATATCTCTCCGTGATAGTAACGGGGTGCCGTGAGGACATCCTGTACGAACGCTAATGTTGGGCACGCTGTCCGCTGAAAGGCGCCACTTGTTCTCGTGTGCTGCGGGAGGCGTTAAACGTAAAAACAGATTACAGGCACGCGTTAAGCAAGATTTACGCCGGAGTGCCTTATGGCACGATTTATGGCAAAACACAACGGCTTTCTGGGTATTAGCGGGACAGTGGGCTGGGCTCTCGCTTCCCCATTTGACCCTGACTGTGGAAACAAACATACCGTGTGTGTCCGCTACACTGCCGTAGCGAAGTGCTGGCCGGCTCCTTGCTGCCGCCCTCTTAACCCTATAAAACATAGCGGTGACTGTACTGGATGCACCGCCTTCCTTTACATTCAGGAATTGTTCACTTGTCCTTCCGTCTGCTGTTGCACGTTCCACACGATCTTTTCCGTTAGGTTTTTCCGGTTAAAAATTCTGTATTTATTACTTGTGTCTCCTTTGCAAACTACAGAGTGTCACTGAGAAAGCTTGCATTCGTTAACTGATTGGTTCTATAATCGAGATGGTGTGTGTTTACTGCGCGGTACGGACTTTATATACCGCCAGGTTTAACATTCGCAAATTCTACGTTCTTCCCACACAGTGTATTTATCTGTTTTGTGTGGATCTTAGAACAAACAGCGATTATTTCCCTATACAGCATTAACTGACTGGTTTTTATAACCGAGACGGAGTGTGTTTACTGCGCGGTACGGTCTTTATATAGCGCCAGGTTTAACATTCACAAATTCTACGTTCTGCCCACAGAGTGTATTTATGTGTTTTGTGTGGATCTCAGAACAAACAGCGATTATTTCCCTATACAGCATTAACTGACTGGTTTTTATAACCGAGACGGAGTGTGTTTAATGCGCGGTACGGACTTTATATACCGCCAGGTTTAACTTTCACAAATTCTACGTTCTGCCCACACAGTGTATTTATGTGTTTTGTGTGGATCTCAGAACAAACAGTGATTATTTCCCTATACAGCATTAACTGACTGGTTTTTATAACCGAGACGGAGTGTGTTTACTCCGCGGTACAGATTGGATCTTTAAATATAAGTTCCAGTCACGCAGAGCGTTAACAGCTCACGTGTGTAACGTTGGGTGGGCGACTTCAGAGGTGCGGAAGGGAACTTAAGCAGTTTTGCCAAACTTCCGAGTTTCTGACCTAAGTTGCCTGTAACCTGCTGACCGCTGTATGTGTGTGTATGTGTGTGTGTATGTGTGTGTAGCGTCACGGTCAGCCGGTTTTGTACCTGTAAATGCAGAATCGCACAAAATTAGGAAACTGACTTTGATTATAAATTACAACTTGACTTTCCTGATTTCGAGAGCCAGATATTACTCAGACACTCCACACAGTAGATACGCACCTTTCTGTACATCATGGTTATGTAATATTCTAAAGCAATATGGTAGCTATGTGCACTGACTCATGGAGTACAGTCTTTGAGAAACAAACACGTCCGCAGCTAGTAAAAAAATTCCGCACTGTTTATGTAACCCGAACGTTCATTACCGTGTCCACAACAGCCCGGCCTTTCTGGCCATCCTGAGGCGTATGGGTGCAGTAGTTCCCAGTAATACCTCACCGAGGGTACGAACCCTGTTCCGGGCCTCACAGTGCCAAGTGTGCAGCCTAACCACACAGCAGTTGAGGCAAACTGAACACTCGGCCAGCGGTCAGGTCATTTTGGTAGCATAAATGCAGGGTTTACTGAAGGACTGTGGTACTGGATACGTGGTCTCGAGGGGACAGGCAACGTGCTGCAGACACTAGTGGGGGGCCACGAACGGAGTTTCATTTTGAATAAAATAAAACCTTGAAATATTGTAACGTCAGTAATAACGTAGTGCAGCTGTCTTCATGTTTGTTGGTTTTAAAAAAAGACAGTCGACATTATACTGCCGAAAATGATATGCGACACGTGATATTTTTTTTAATTACTGACGTGGCCCGCATTCGATTTGAGTTTGAAACAGCTGAAATATAACGACGTTGCGGAGGAACCTGCTGTCCCAGCCTTTAGATTTGTTCATTGCCATAGGAATCACAGAAGTACATGTCTGTCCCCTGCGCACACGTATACACGTCACTTCTTGATTTTTTTAGTAGGAACGGAAGCTCCGACACACCCTGTACCGCAGTACCACTGAGCTAGTCCTATGTGACGTCACCGTGTTTGCTCTGTGCATTTAACACGTATTAGCATGTGTTGTCTGCATATTTTATAGCGGCTCTGTATATTAATAGGAAGTTTCACACCGCCTGCTGATACCGCAGTGACATCTGCACTCAGCGTATGACAATGGAGTAGCCAGCGTGTGACGTCATTGTCGCTCGCACCCACGAGTTCTGGAAAAGGATGCGAAGCGAAAAGCAAATTGTATTAACTTGGCGTCCATAAGTATCCTCAAGGACGGTCCAAAGCATCCACCAGCTGCCGTCCTGCGCCTTGTGCACCGGTAGACGCTATAGAAAATATAGGCTAATTGTAGATGTGAAAATTAATTTATTTGGTTAGGGAATTTTGTAAGTGTAGAGATTTATGCTAACGCCAGTGACGTATTAACATTACTGTGAATGCTGAGGCATTAAGGATTTGGAAGGAGACGATCTGTTTATCTGATTCAATGCAAAGGGGGCTTCTGTACAGGCTTGAAGTTGCTTAGTTGCTCCAGTAGATGTCTCCCTGTCATGAAACCGTCAGGTTCACCACCGACACGGCGTCATATTCGGACCCGGATTAGCGTCTGCTTACTGCTGTCCTTAACAGTTTCTCTCATCCGCGTTTCTGTATCTGAAATAAACTCTTCCCTTGAGTTCTTTCTATTAAAATTTTGTGCATATTTATCACTTCATGTGTGCTACATGCCCAACCGTCTAATCTTTCCCACCTGAATAATTTCTTAGTCCTGTCGCTGCCATTCTACGCAGCAACAGACTGTGAGTTACGTAGAGTTAGGGTGCGAAACTTGGTCTGCCTCAGTAAAGGGGAAGAATATGGGCCGGGGGTGTTTGAGACTGGCTACTGAGGGTGATATGTGGGCGTAAGAGGAGACTGGAGAAGACTGCATAATGATGAGCTTCATGAAGTGTACTGCTCCTCAGATATTGGGTGATAAAATCTAGAAAAATGAGATGGGGAGGCATGTAGTACGTACATATGGGGAGAAGAGAAACGGCTAGAATTCTGACGGGGAAGCCCGAAGGAAAGAGACTCTTTGGAAGATCATGGAATAGATGGGAGGATAATACTGAAATGGGCCTTAGAGAGATAGGATGGGACGGCGTGGCTGGATCTATCTGGCTTAGTACATGGACAGTTGGCGGGCTGTTGTGCATGCGGTAATGAACCTCCGGGTTCCCTAAAATGCGGGAAATTTCTTGACTAGCTGTTACCTTCCGAAGGACTCTGCTCATCGGACACAGTCAGCCAGCCAGTCAGCCACTCAGTCAGTCAGTCAGTTGTTTTTTAAGATGCGAAGTAAGAGTTAGACTTGCACAGCGCTGACTGTTGAACACTGCTGTTTTCGCGTATGTGACGCCACCATCTTCAGGTTGTAAATGGAGGCAATACATTTTTGTCCGAAATGTCAATAAATTTCTACCAGGTTACACGGGGTCACGTCCCAGAAGACGGCAGTTTTTAGAAGATTGGAGTTCCAAAAGTCGCGCAGCCCCTGAGTGCGTCTCGTCGCAGTTCTGCTTGGTTAGCACAAGGCAACCAGAGCTGTTTCTCTCTGAGCCACGGAGGGACACTTGTTGTTTACAGAAGCTTCACTTTGCGGATTCATGTTTTATTCTGCCTCCACAAGACGAAGAAGCAGAGACACATCAGTGCAGGGAGCAAGAAAGAAACGCTTTGATTTAAGGAACTCCGAGCGTAGCCAGGACGGACGGACGGCCGGCCGACTCCAATCCTGGCTGTAGACCTCACTTGACTTGCACACAAGACTGACTCCCTGCCCTGCCCTGCGCTGCGCCTCAGCGCTAGAGTGGCCTACGTCGCGCACCAAGCAATATTGTGGCCAACTCCATGGTCTCAGCGTAGATACACTTGGGTGAGTGACGAAAGATCCGGGGAGTTGTTTAAATTTTGTGGTGTTGGCTGTACTGATCACTGTGCATTCTTTGTGACTGACCCATCTACAGTGGAGCCACGTGGAATGTTAGCGTCCAAAATTAGTTCCGTGGAGCAGAGGCCGTCTTCAGTAGCTGACAGTTTCTCAGCTAGTCAAGAAATTCCCCACATTTTATGGAACCCGGACGTACATTACCGCATGCACAACAGCCTGCCACCTGTCGCTGTCCTAAGCCAGCTGAATCGTGATTAAGACTTATAATTATTTAAGATCCATTCTAATATTATGCCTGCCATGTACACATCACGTCGTTCGCGCTGACATAAACTTAACACTCCTGAAAGCAATGACAGTAAGTTTGACCCATCTCCGTTTGTCCCACATTTAGTGCGTCCCTTTGTTGTTAGACGTGCTGGAGTGTCATTTGTATCCCAAACATCGCTGCGTCTACCATTCTGTGCATTGTCTATTGAACTGCGCTGTCATTAGCTCCGACCATTCAGCATCTAATCGTCTTTTCCTTCAGCCCAGAGACCAAAGTTTACTATGCATTTTTCATCCCCCCCCACCCCCACCACTCGTTCTGCATGCTCCGCCACCCTCATCCTTCTCTATTTGATCGCCCTAATCACGTCACTCAGGAGTGCAAGTTAGGAAACTTCTCTGCGTGTAACTTTCTCTGGCGGTAAGTTGGAGCGTCCCACAAAGTTACCCGCACTTCTTACGTGCGACGCCAGATTGTCTTCGAAATTCTTTCTGTAAATTCGGCTGTGTAGGCGGTTTGGTGTCACATGAATACGTCGGGTTGCCTAAGGAGTCTTTCGTAAAGAATCTGGTAGCAATTTCTTCTTATGCCACTCTTTCTGTTCGCTTGTCTTTATTCTGTCTCTCTCCGTCCTTGTCTCACTACATCTCCTGCTTAATGTCCCTTCTTTCAAGAGGAACCAATTCGCTTTGAAGTGAAATTCATCTCGTAAACAAATATATTAAAAGCTGTTTCCTTTCTGTGATTCACCCTCTCCAGTACAGCGGGGTTAGTTGCAGAAATTCATGTGGTGAAAGCAAAACTAAATTGGACTGCATCTGTCTGTAAGCCGTACGTACCTCATCAGTTACAGATGTAGAGATGGTCATCCTACACAGGTGGGGACCCGGGGTAGCTCAGTCAGTGTAGTGAGTAGCCTACGGGATTGAAATACCGATATATTGTGTCCGGTTCGTGTCACAGTTCAGACCGCTTGTGGGACCCACCCAGCCTCTTAGTCAGTGTGTGTTCGACGTTAAAGCGGCCGGGGCGTGAAGCCGACCACTCACATCTGGTGCCGAGATTATAAAATCCTGGAGCTGTGCCTCTGTAGCCCATACGCCTTCATGAAGTTGCAGGGTGCGTCACCCATTGCTTTTACCCGTACGTGAGTTTTCCTTTGGTCTTAACCCTTCGAAGCACAGTGGTAACTATTTTTACCACCTGTTTAACGTCAGGAATATTTTCATTTCACCAACACGCTGTGTTTGTATGTTTGTAGTGGGGTTTTTCAATGAAAAACATTTATTTCCCTCGCCAGCATTGTCCTGTTGACCTTCATGAAGGTGACACTGTGTTCTCTGTGAGTCTGTGCACAGCCCTCTGCATGCTGGCACCAAGATCCCGCCCCATGGCCAGTACGATAACGCACAACAAACACCGTACCCGCTCATCCTCAATCCTTTGCTGCCTTCTCCAGCAGTCCATTTCTCTTGCTTCGTCCTTCCTCTAAACAGTCCAATATCGTCTGTGAACAGTCCAAACTGTGAAGCTTCTCGTTATATAACTTTCTCAAATGCTAAATCTCTGCTTCTCGCAGAAAGATCTGCAGCTTTCTTTACGTTACCCGAAGGACGAGCGGGCACTGCCTGGAAGCCCTCACAGCAGTATAAAATGCCTGTTCCCTCGCATTTAACGTAGGGTCACTGCCCCACTTCCCCCCCACCCCCTCCTCACACAGCGTAGTGACCAGTGAGGAGGGTCAGAGTGGCACAAGTACTTGACGCACTGCTTAGCGTCTTAGAGTTGCCAGGTTCGAGCTTCGTCCCGTAGAACGAGTATCCGCACTGCCAAGTTCTTGTCTTCTGCAGCTTCTTCGTTCAGTTGCCCTTAAATACGTAACGCCGTTGGCTTCAGCATGCTGCATGGTGCGTCACTGAATACATCGTCTGTATGCGTACGCTGCAGATGGAGACAGGGTGTTCTCCGAAACGTCTCTTTATTTCTGACGAATACACGGCGTCATGTGCCCCATATGTGTATATATCTTGCTCCCCCTGATATTCGAACTCCAGCCCTTAGCCTAGTGACTATGTATTATCCAGCCCTTAGCCTAGTGACTATGTATTATCCAGCCCTTAGCCTAGTGACTATGTATTATCCAGCACTTAGCCTAGTGACTATGTATTATCCAGCACTTAGCCTAGTGACTACACCGACTGAGCCATCGTGTCTCGTCACTGACTAGACGCAAGCGAAGTCTGAGACTGTGTGCGGACAGAACAGCCAGGCGAAGAGGGCGCTGTGATGTACCGCACTGTAGTAAACGTGGTGAAGCGTTGGAGGAAGAGAATAAACGGGTGTGGGAGACAGTGAGAAAGCGGGGTAGAGACGGAATGAGGACAGACGGACGGACGGACGGACTGCGTTCTGCTCTGTTCGCTTTGAAGTTGGGAGACCTGGTTTTGCCGACTGCCGTAGACTGCTCACGTGATTTGCATCCGCTGAACCGTGAACAACTGATTCTGCAGGCAAGAAGATTTTCAATTTGGGTTGCGTTACACTCAGACTCCTGTAGCTGGCTGCTGTGTTCTTCATACCGTAACAAGGTGGAATGGCCTGCTCCGCTGTTTCAGGATAAAATATCTTCTGACCGGAAACGTCTTTTCTGTATTTCATTTAGCTATGTTTCTCTCATTACACTGCTTTATCTCGAGTGTCCCTTTGTCTGTATTAAACGCAGGGATGTCCAGCACAAGTCGCCAGCCCACACAGAGGAGTTAAACTAAGTTTATTTATTTGTTTTTCCTTTTTTGTTTAGCGACGCTGTCAGTAGCTCAGATTACACAGTGTCGAATGCCGAGATGGTTAGCGCATCATGAATTGTTGAGGATTTGGAAGGAAGCGGTCGTGGGTAATTTGAAGTGCCACAACGGTGACGAGTCAAGTCTGCTGGGATGCAGCGTTGAGTCGTTGGTGTAAGTAATTTTCGACGTTTCGAAACGTCATACTGCTTTATTCAGGATCAGGAGCGTACGAGGAGTGCTCTTGGAGTGTGTGATTGGAAAGAGGAAGGCATTAGGATCCTTCCGCAGTCGGGAACTGCCTCCTGTTCTTCAGCTGCTCATCTTCGAGTGTCAGGGCACTACGATCTTCCGAAACGTCGGAAACTATTGCTTATTCTCCTTGGACTACGAGACCCTGAAATTGAGGGCACTATGATCCTTCCGGAGTTGGAAACTACTTGTTCTTGGGCAAACCGTCTCTGAATATGAAGGCAGTGTTCTTCCGAAACGTCGGAAACTATTGCTTATTCTCCTTGGACTACGTGACCCTGAAATTGAGGGCACTGTGATCCTTCCAGAGTGTGAAACTACTTGTTCTTGGGTAAACCGTCTCTGAATATGAAGGCATTGTGTTCTTTCGAAACGTCGGTAACTACCAGTCGACACCGCGTAACGGCATAAAAGACTTGAATCTCGGCAGCACCGCTGTGAGCACCTCCAGTCTCGCACAGCACACCTGGGACGGCCAGTGCAGTCAGTGAGCATCACTGCAGTACAGTGGTTGAGGGCTGCCGCCGTGCTAACCCCTTCAGCATTCGACGCTTGTCTCATCGCTGGAGTACTGCTGGTGATGTATGGCGTCTCCACTGCTGGTTCCTGGAGTCGAACACACGTACGATAAGATTAGTTCTGTCCGCCAGTTGCGACGTCGTGTGATGGCCACAAGTATTAGCTACCTGTTACCGTCTGATTGCATTTTGGTGTTTGTTGAGTAGCCTCGAGGCTTGACGTTCTAGAAAACCGTGCAGTGTATGATTCAGAGGCCTTGTGGTGTGTTACGCCACGTAGTTTGGTAAACACGTGTTAACACTTCGCATAACTCTGTTGTCTCTATGTTCAGGACGGCGGGCCCCATCGGGCACTTGCCAGGTTTCCGCCACAGTACATGGCAGTTCGTCCCATACCGTGTCCTCACTGTCACAGGTCATTGACAAACGCGAAGATGGCAGGATAATATTAAAATGGAACCTAAAAAGTACGGGATATATCTGGTAGGCTCTTTTGAACACGGTGCTGAACCTTCAGGTCCCATAAATGCATAGAATGTTTTGACAAACTGAACGACTGCAAGCGTCTCGAGCAGGTGTTATTTATGTGTTTGTTTATAAGTTAATTATGTAGATGCCCTGTTGGACCGAGTTCTTCGCTACGTGCTATAGTTACGTTTCTACAGTTTGCTTCCTTGCCGCTTTGCAGCTGCTGCAGACTGAACTCCTCCTGCCGCTACGTGTGGCGCCATGTTGCCGTAGCGTCGTTTCGTAAGAACATACTGGACCCTGAACAAGGAGCTGTTGTGAGTCTCTAATGGTTACAGTGACACCACATCACAAACTGCGATATACTGAGGTGTGTGTGTATACGTCACATTGTGACAAAACACGTGACAGTTGAGTTTGGTGCAACTATAACCTGTAACTGCATTTGCCTAGCTGCCGGGCGCTGGCTGCCCAACCTGTAAGATGAAATGAAAATCAGGCAAAATCAATAGAGCGAGGCAGGCTAGCAGCTAACGAGTGGCGAAGTGAATCAGTGGACGCAACAAGGTAGATAAAGCCTCTGGGAGGGGATGATAAAAATATAGCGGGTTCTCAAAGCGAGCACATCGCGGAGTGAGAGGGAAAAATGCGTCGGTTCAGAGGGCACTCCGCAATATGGTGATAGTCACTGCGTCGCTGCATTGATGAATGTGGGCATACGTCGTTCTTCAGCTTGTTTATCTGTTATATATTTGTATGGGGAGACGGGGTAGCTCAGTGGGTATAGTGACAGGCCTGTGGACTGGACAGTCTGGCGTTGAATTCCCACCACAAAAAAAAAACTTTTTCACCAAAACACTCAGACCGCCTGTAGGACCGCCCCAGTCTTCGGGGACCTTACCCCGGAGTAAAGTTGGCCAGGGCGTGAAGCTGACCACAGCTCAGCTCTGTGTAGAGTGGGACTTAACGTTTTAAAGCCTAGCGGTAACTTTACGTACCACCAGGTTTAACATTAAAAAATTCTACGTGGTGCCCACATTGCGTTTGTGTATTTTGTACTTATCTGGGAACAATCTGCAGCTTTTGCCTGACACGTCATCAAATGACTGGTTTTTTAAACTGAGGTGGAGAGTGTTTACTGCGCGGTGCGCCCTGAGTCTTTATATTAGACAGAATGCGTTTCGTCTTTAAAGGGCTAATAATCAGCGGAGCTGTACCTCTACGCCGACATACATACTTACGTGTCGCGGACAGGGACGTTACCCTCTTTATATATATGTATTGGAGGGTCGAAATGTCCGAGAAGAAGGCATTTTTATTGAAGATTTCGACTTTTGAATTTCAGACCACAGCGCTGTGTCGAAACGTCGCGATCTAACTATCCGGTGACGCAGCGTCCTGCCCTATCATACCGGATGCCTAATAGCGTACGCTACATATTACACGTATTTGGCTTTGTAAGTCATAATCAGCGGTGCGCGTTCTTCCTCCGTCACATGTGTGACTTCGCAGTCAGTGTCACAGTGTACTGTAGCCAAGGCGTTGAACTGCAGTGACACAGTAAGGCACGGGGCGCATGGTGGAAATTACTGAACCTTAAGCTGTACCACAATTCTTGCACATCGCTTTGACAGGCCCTGATTACCGTCCATATTGGTAAGAGTTCGCAGTAAATTTGTTCATATTTTAGTGTTCTCTGTTCGGTCCGCGTTACGATACAGGACACTTCCGTGTTTGTTGTGACAGGTGAATAATACGGCCGTTCTGAATAGTCACCAGTGACTGTAGTTGTCATCCGAAACGGTCAGCCGGAAGTTCGTACGCATTTCCACTTATTATTCAAACTGTCTGTCGCTGTGGACACAGTGCGTGTTCATGTGGCCCCTGCTGGACAGGCGCCAGTCCCCATTCTTCTCCCGCGTTTCTCTTGTAATTAACTGTAACAACAATACAGTAATTTATTTTTGATTTATTGCAAAGGTACCAGTATGTATTTGTCGTTATAAGAAACATAAAACGTCCCCAAAAGTTCTACCGGATATGACGTCACGCTGAATATTCACGAGGCGGTTGCTAGGCGACACCGTGGTGGACATATATCGCTTTTGCGGTACAAATCCCTGCATTGACCAGAGCAAGTGTGGACTAAGGGACAAAACTAGGGAAATGAAAGTTGTTAATGGCTGCCATAGCGTGGCGCTTAGTGGAGAGAAGGGGAGCCAGGTACTTGCTTTGGCCCTGTTTGTTCGATGTTTGCTAAATACTGCTGTCAAGTGCAGATGCATCTTAATGTTATCATTAATGTTCATTTCAAGTGTGTTTATTTAACGACGCTGTCAGTTGCTGAGGTTGTATATTGTCGGTGATAACTGAAGGAATGACACCGACAGGGAAAAACCGAAGTACTGGAAGAAAAATCTGTCCCAGTGCCACTTCGGCCGCCACAAATCGCACATGGACTGACCTGGGATCGAACCCAGGCCGACGCGGTGAGAGACCGGCGACTGATCGCTTGAGGCGTACCGCGGCCTTTGTTATTATTATTATTATTATTATTATTATTATTATTATTATTATTATTACATTACCTCCTTTATGCAGGGTATTCACACTTATGTACCTGAAACAAACCACGTTTCTAGGGTACGCAGTGCCGCAGCTATCCCGCGCGTACTGTTAATGGTGCATATAGCGCTGTCTGCAGTATTAAACTCCTTTGTGCTTCTACATTAGCACTTCCCGCAGTGTGTGTGCTGTGCCCAATATGGCTGTCTTCTGCAGTTCCTTGATATCGTGCGTTCCCGGTACGCTGCTCAAGTATTTTCTGAAGGATTTTGAGATGGTCCCAGTTGCCCCTATTATTACTGGCATCACTTCTGTGTTTACATTCCACATGTGCTGTGTTTCTGTTGTAAGGTCTTTATATTCTAGGGCCTTCTCAGCCCCTTTCTTGGACACATTTCTGTCGCCTGAAATTGCAGCATATGTCAACGTACACGTTCCGTCTGCATTATCACGGGTTATGATGCCCGGTGCATTGTTGGGGATGGTTCTGTCGGTTTGCACGTGTTGATTCCACAATGTGGTTACGTAATTTCATGACTTGCTTATACTAATTTCTGTGCGTGCTCATACCGGCGTTCGATGTCTGGTTTTGCCACAGTTTCCTTGCGTTTATTATTATTATTATTATTATTATTATTATTATGCGGCGTCTTGCATTAAATATTTACACAGATCCACCCAGAAGGGTACAGACAACCTCATGATGAGCTCCGTAAGTTGCAGCCAATCGAACGTGTATTACAACAAGCGGTATGAAATGGGCGCGGCATGTAGCATGCAACGAATGGTTTATAAATTCATGCCACGTTTTGTTCGGAAAACTCGAAGGCCTTAAACATTAGGAACAGCTAGGCGCAGGCAGGCAGGCGGGCAGGCAGGCAGGCAGGCAGGAATTGTTAAAACGAATTTTGTGAACAGAATTTCTGCAGCTCAAAAGTGGGTGCAGTGGTGGGACGTGAAGCGGTAGGTACTGTAAAAGTCAAAAAGGCAGTTTATTTATTGCCTGGGTGAGCGACTGACGCCTGCTAAGGACGGCGTCTGCGCCGTGGGTATGTTTGTTGTGATTACTGGCCACGTGCCGCCATATAACAAATCGCCGTAATATTCACGCGCTACTCCGCCGAAACGCTGTAATCGTCGATAGTAATCGATGTCAATCAGTGATCGATCGATAGCAATCAGTGATCGATACCAGTTGTTGAATACCGATTGCTGTATATTATTATAGGCAACAGTGGACCCGGTTTGTGATGTGAGTCACACACAGGGATGTTGTGACTCGTGATTACGTCTGTCCGTCCGTCCGTCCGTCCGTCCGTCCGTGAGCTCTGTATGAACGGACTGCCATCTCTGAACATTGCCTTTGTCATTTGTTTCAGCCATGTTACTGTAGACATGTTCATTGTAATGCGAAGCGATCGGATACGCAGTCCGTGTAAGCAGATGGGTTGGATTAATTAACTGGACTTGGCGTTGCGTATTGTGTGACGCAAGAAGCCGTATAATGTTACTGTGATCACGTAGACGCGGCAAGGCAAGGCGGCAGCTAATTACGCTGAATCTAATTAAAATAATTAAGCAGAAGAACGTCGAAGTTTGCAAACACCGATCGTGTTGAGTGACGCGTGGGTGACGTCACATGTGGCGGCTACGGTGGCTGCGTTGGTAAGTAAGGATTGTTTCTGTTTAACAGTTTTTAACTCAGTTTAAAAAATGAAACCAGAAGCACGAGAACAGCCACGACCTGTGCGCGCGCGCGCGCGCGCGTGTGTGTGTGTCTAAATTTCAAGTCCTGTACGAGTTGAACGATGTTACTAAATTTGGTACGAACTCGGCCCCATTAAACCTCATATAGTGTCACTTCCTATAATCCGTAATAACAACATGGAGAACGCACGAACTACTGAGGTGCGAACGACACTAGTTCCACTGTGTGTGCACTCGTTACACGCAGCTTCTGTTAAGGTCAGCTTATCGCGTAACTAAAGGTAATCATGACGAACAGATACAAACATGGCGACAGTGCGCAATGCGTGTAAGGCGACAGCTTACATGTTATGAATAAAACTTTATTTATATGTTCTTAGTCTGTTGAAGGACAGTGTCAGTAACTCAGACCGTACTGCGTCCGTGACTGGCTGACTAAACACTGACTGAACTGTAAAGGATGTCGAGGGAATTCATCGTGACCTGACTTGACCCTTTGTTGTCAGACTTTACAGTTTCCATTGCTGCTTTGTGAACTGCAGTGAACTGCTCAGCACCCCTTTTAGATCCAAACAGATTTTACGTCGGTGCTTGGTATCACTCGCCGCTCTGTCGGTGAACTTGAGGCTGGTTACATCTTAGCGCAGGTTGTTACGTGTTCGCAGAAGATTTTGTGTAACGCGTTACGGATGGCTGTCTGTGAAAGCCGTCACTCGTTCTGATGTAAGCGAGCTTCTAATTGAGTCATAACTGTCAGTGTTACCAAAACACGATGTAGGTTTTGAAGTATAGAAGGAGTTCCTTTCGTCGTGTCGCTGGCCAAGACAGCTGCCCGTGCTTTGTATGCGGCACAGTAAAAGAGACTTTCTAACGCCATGACAGCTGCAGTGGGAAATGTCAGTAGGCTGTGGGAAATGTCAGTAGGCTGTGGGAAATGCGTTGTCATGTGATACGTAACGTGTAACATGCGACTGAATATTGTGTTCATTTGTGGAGAGTAAATGCACTACCGTTTAGGACTGTGTAATTAAATATCGTTTTTATTATTGCATAATGTTGTATAAATATGAATTTTTTTAACCCTCTGCAGCCCAGTGGTTACTATACGTACCGCCAGGTTTAACATTCACAAACTCTACGTTCTGCCCACACAGTGTGTTTATGTGTTTTGTGTTGATCTCAGAACAAACAGCGATTATTTCCCTATACAGCATTAACTGACTGGTTTTCATAACCGAGACGGAGTGTGTTTACTGCGCGGTACGGACTTTATATACCACCAGGTTTAACATTCAACAATTCTACGTTCTGCCCACACAGTGTGTTTATGTGTTTTGTGTGGATCTCAGAACAAACAGCGATTATTTCCCTATACAGCATTAACTGACTGGTTTTTATAACCGAGACGGAGTGTGTTTACTGCGCGGTACGGACTTTATGTACCGCCAGGTTTAACATTCACAAATTCTACGTTCTGCCCACGCAGTGTGTTTATGTGTTTTGTGTGGATCTCAGAACAAACAGCGATTATTTCCCTATACAACATTAACTGACTGGTTTTTATAACCGACACGGAGTGTGTTTACTGCGCGGTACGGGCTACATGTTTAAATGTAATTCAGGTTCATCTTGGTCTGTAAATGCTGGAAACCCGTAAGGTTAGGGCGAGTTTGTGAATAGGTGTTAACCATTGTCGCTCCGTGGTTACAGAGGGCTAGCATAAAAATATTACACAGTTTACATGCAATTCTTTGTGCTTAGTCCAAAGGGCAGTATACAGAACAGAAGTGAAGTGCCAGGAAGCAGCAAAGTGTCACCTCCGAGAGTAATTTGAACGTAGAAGTTCTGATTAATTTTTGACTGTGCACCAGGTGACAATGAACACAACACAGGTGTTGAAGATTATGGTGAAGAGGATGCTGTGGCGACGTCTAATGTCAGTTTCGAAAGGAACTGACTACTTCTGGAACTGAACAGAAGTTGCATTATTATTTCCAGATAGCCTATCGCCGTATTCCTTCCTTCCACGTGTGGATGTTGACAGAAGGTGGAGAGGGACGGAGATGGAAACTGAAATTTCAGATTAAAGTTTGAATGAAGTTGGCTTTGTCTTGAATTTTGACGTGTATCAGGGAACGAATTAGGGGAGTGGGGGCTCCTGCAATGTAATTGGACAACTGCACTTGGGAGAAGCGTTTGTGTCTGGATTATCGGGACGGTGTTGGGGACAGCAGCAGATAGTTCATATCCACAGCCTTTGCACATCTGGTTATCTTGTGGAGAGGCTAAAGGTGTGGAAAACACTTGCCTGTCGTGCGATACGAATGAATATACAGGGTGTTCCCACCGAGGAAGGAAATGCAGATTGTTCGGTTGGATAACAGAATTGCTTCAGAGTAAGTCTGTACCTTTCAGCGGAAGGATAACGCGAGTGAATGCTTTGCATCCAATTTGAACGGCACAGAAGCAGATGTTTCAAGGGAAGAAAGAATGAATCCAACGTCTTTGTTCCCTGCCTTGCCGTTTTAGATGACTGCAAGAGATATATGGGTGTTTTTTGCACATCAGCTGCTAGCTGCGTAGAGGTTACATGGTTATTGTAAGAAGTGTTGGTACAGGTTTGTCTGAGATGTGTTAAAAATCGCACTTGTCAATGCCTGTGTCACTTACTGCACACGTTCCGACGAACGCTATTGTTGGGATATAGAAGGCGTGTTTCTACAAAAGAGAGCTGTCAATTACAAACAAAGGCCCCCGAATGGGGAACTCAGAAGCAGAATGCGGTGATTCCAAGAAAACTGAAGAGAAATGAGTTGCTCTGTGACAAATGACGTGTAACCAGGTAACAGAGGCAGGCGTTTCGTCTCTTTTGTCGACAGTCGGTGGGTGTCTGCTGTGTTCAGTTCAGGCGTCACGCCAAATGTACAGCTGGCACGGTAGGCGTATCTGTATGCAGTAATTGGGTTACAGAATGTGATGGGGCGCGTCACTGTTACAGACTTCGTGTGTAATTTCCATCTTGTAAATTTCTCTTTGATTTTTCGTACTTTGCGACTTTTCAGGTTTCCACAGAGCCTTGTTAAGGACCCGAGTTGTCTGGGTTACAGTTTCCAGACGTTTGCAATGAGCGTCATGCCTTCATATTCAGGGGTTCAGGTGTCCAAGCAGGAATGTGCATCTTACCCAGAAGAAGAACCGGTGTGTGCGTGTGCGTGTGCGTACAGGGAGGGCGCGGGTGTCACCGGAAACGTTGAAACAAGGTAGTGCGTAGCAATGGCCGATGCCTTTCATTGTTGCCTCTAACCTTGTGTTTTGAGCGATATTAACCCTTTAAAGACGAAGCGTATCTGTTTTATATAAGGACTCATGCGTACCGCGCTGTAAACACTCTCCACCTCGGTTATAAAAACCAGTCTCTTAATGTTTTATAAGGCAAAAGTTGCATTTGTTCTGAGATCCGTACAAAACACATAAACGCAATGTGGGCACCACGTAGAATTTTTTAATGTTAAACCTGGTGGTACGTAAAGTTACCGCTAGGCTTTAAAAGGTTAAGCAAACTGTTTGAGCGTGAAGGAGACGGAGGAAAGAAGGGGACAAAGGAATGACGACAGGACGAAGAAATAAAAGGGGTGGGATCAGGGGAGGTAAGAGAAAGCGAGGTGAATGTGTACGTTAATTTAGACGTGTCACATTATATATGAACTGACATTTAACTAGCTTCAGAATATAATACAGTCTAACCCGGTTATAACGTCATGAAAGGGACTGAATACTTTGTGTCCTTATAAACGAGTGTTGTTATAACCGAGTAGTATAATGTTACGGTTAACAGTGAGGAATTAATTGGTACCGCAGGATATCTGACGCTATATGCGAAGTGTCGCATAAACCGATGTCGTTATAAAGGGGTTTCATTCTGTTGACTGTCCAGTTGTGTACACGTCGACTGCGTCAGCATTGTCGGTAAAGCTTTTAAAGCCTTTCGTCTTCAGTGAAGCTGAGAGAAATAAAAACAACGCATATGAATTGGAGGTCCACTTTAAAATTGCTGGGCAAAATAAATTGAGGCTGCAAATTGTCGTTACGTGCAGGTCTCTGTGAGCCGTGCGGGACATAACGGGGCGTGGCACTCTGGTTACGTGCAGGTCTCTGTGAGCCGTGCGGGACATAACGGGGCGTGGCACTCTGGTTACGTGCAGGTGTCTGTGAGCCGTGCGGGACAGCAGGAGGCGTGGCATTGAGCTGCTGAGGTTCGTTCCCAGGTGGGGATTCTCCTGAGGGAGATATGAAGCTTGTACGGGAGTCCGTGGACATCCTTTGTCTTCTGGGATGTGACGCCGTGTAGTCTGGTAGAAATTCACGAACACCTCAGAGGAACCTTTTGTCGCCATGATACCTAATGACCGAGGCAGGGCGGCATATCGAAGTATAGGGATCTGTAAGAATGGTTTTGCTCGCTGTAACGTCCACACTGACGCAGAGAAACATCCAGCCTCAATCCGAAGGATCGAAAATATAATGTTATGTGGGAAAAGACGGCTGGAACGTGAACTGGTACGTCCGTCTATTCAGATTTCATTATTGTTAATTTCTTAAACTTGTGGCTGTGTATTTTGTGTTCGTGCGAATTTTGTTTTTGTTTCATGCTTGATTTAAGTTACCATGACTCTGTCATGACTTTCAGATGCAGGAAAGGAGACCTGTTAAGGATAATGGCACAGTCATGGGATAAGGCAGATGGTGCACAAAGGACGCCACAGCGTCCTGTCAAAGAAGCAGAAGTGAGTTCACTAACGTAAGTGTTTTATTTTCAGTGCTTTTACACAAATCCGTATCTTTGCCTCACCATGACACGTCAGGTGACAGTTCTACCGACTCTCCACCTTGCATGTGTCCTCGTGAAGGCTGCAGCAGTAGTATCATAGTAAGGCCACAGAAAGGAGTCCCATGGATCGACACCGTGCACTTTTTTCCTCTTACCGTTCCATTTCCCGCCGGCACACTTGCCTCTATCCCCTTGCAATCTCTAACCATTCTGTTCCTGAGCAATTTGGCGGTCATAAACTTCGCTATAAACCAGCTCTTTGGGCTGATTGACACGGGCCATAGGCGGGCTGCACTGCAACAGTAAGCAGAGAAAGGTAGGGCCCAAGCGATATAGTTTGCATAATCCATGCGAATTCTTTCCGTTGCCTCATACGTAAAATCGGACGTAATGTTTGATTTCAAGGTATAAAGTATAAAGTAGTGCGAATTGCATCACTTTAGCGCTCAATTCTGTTAATCTCCCAGGCCTGTTTAAAAATATCGCACTGACCCTGGCTGTTCAGATCAGTTCTGATAACGTTAGAGGGAAACGTGCTTCGTGTAAGGTATCGGTTGTTGTCAGGAGAGTGCGATTGTTGATCGTATAAATAACCCGATAACAGGCAGTACAGTTAAGAACAAACAGGCGATAATACTCTCAGATCAAGCGTGCAGACGCTTCCTGTACATACCTCGCCAGTGGTACTGTATGACGGCAGGTGGCAGAGCTGCTGTTCCTTGCAGTCTGTTCTGTGAGTCAGTGCCCGATATCATACTGACGAACAGCGGTACGTGGGCTTCACATTAACCTAACGGCAGTTCGTCAAATCAACCTGTGTTTTGCCTGACGCTAGTCAAACATAGGAAGTGAGACCAGACCGTTCGTTCGTGACGGACTTGAGGTTCTGATAGGAGTAAATGTAAATATCGCGTGTTTCTGGGATGTGACGCCGTGTACTTTGGTGGTCAGGAACCTACGTCGTGAAGGAATCTGCATTATTCATAGCTGTCTCTTCTGTCCCGAAGATGATGGCAGAAAATTCCCCCGAAACGTTGGTGTCTGTCGGTTAGTCTCTGCCCAATACCAATACCAAACGCAGTGAGAATGAGTTGCATTGTACGGGTGTGAAACTTGGTCAGCGACATCGAGGGAAGAACAAAGGCTGATGGTGTTGGAGAATAGGGTATGAGGGATGTATTGGGACCTAGGAGGGTGGAAGTGACAGGAAACTGGAGAAAACTGCATAATGAGGAGCTTCGTGATCTCTACTCGTCGCCAAATATGATTGGTGAGGTGGGCGGGGCATTACGTGGGGCGAGGAGACGAGGAAAGGTGCTCACACGGTTTTGGCTGGTAAGCCTTGGAAGACCCAGACGTAGACGAGACGATATTAAAACTTACGTAACGCGGGATAGGGACACGTGGCGGGCTGTTGAGAACACGGCGATGAACCTTCGTGTTCTATAAAACGGGGGTAAATTTCTTGACTAGCTGAGGAACTGTCAGTTTCCGACGAAGGATCTGCTCCATGGAGTTAGTCAGTTAGTTAGTTAGTTAGTTAGTTAGTTAGTCGGTCAGTTCTCACCAGCTGGCTAGAGAGAATGTCAGATCTCGAATCAAAACGTGTCTCAACTAATTCCTGTGCCAGGTTGAACAATTTAGGGAAATGAGTCAGTGGTCACAAAATGATCCCGTAAACGTCAGCTTGTCAAAACTGAGTGGTGAATCGTGCGTCTGTGTGAGGGGTCTGGGTGAGTCGGAATGGAGGGGTGTCAGTTTCATTAATCGGCGGCAACCGACACGAGCACAACGGCTTGGACGAGAATTCGCCCGTGCAGCACTGTTGCACGTTGCTGCAGTACGGGAAGGTGGGAATATAATTCGTCCGTTCAAGGCAGAATGTCAAAATCATCTTATTTTTCTCCCGACCGAAAAGAGTTAAGGATGTTGGATCGTGTTTGGGTCTCACGCTTTGGTATAATCGGCCTGTCCCGTGGTACGCCGACACTGTGCAACCCTGAATTAAACTCACAAACAAAGAGAGCTTTTCGAATGGTCCGAAGCACAGGTAACTACATTTCGGAGAGATAATGAACTGACCAGCTGGGATAGAGTTAGCCTGCTTCAGTACAAACCCCTAACAAACGCAACTCCCTAGTGACGCGAGCGGTGTCAGTTTCGGCAGTCAGCAACTGATTTCGGCCTAGAAGAGGGTGTCCGTTACACAGAAAGAGTTGCTTGCGGTGATTGTGGGAGGAAAACAATTCCGAAATTCCTGTTATTTAGGCTCACGGAGCCTAAATAACTGACAAAGAGCGCCGTCAAGGATGTCCAAATCCGTGAGCCGAAATAGCTAACCAGGTGCACCCTCAGGACTGTCCGAATTTCAGTTCACAGTGTAGTATAGACGGGCAGATCAGCATAGGTCTGTAGTTGCCGCTGGCCTGTTGTTTCTAATATAATTAATTGCCATCTTCAATGCACAAATGCCGACCAGGATATTGACAAGTCCGTAGAGGAGTAGGATCACTTTAGTGCTGTCGCCCACAATGCAGTACACCAACACCCCGGCGAACAGGTAGATGATGTAGCCGCTGAGCTGGAAACAATGTAACCAGATCCATGCCACTATGAGACACCTTTTGCCCAAGAGAGCTCCTTGTAGGAGGCAAAATGTCACAGATAGCATCTGGAACCCACAGGCAAGGTCCAGTGCCAACAACAAAGCCTCCAGGACTTCTGTTTCTAGTTCTTCGGCACTTTCTCCTTGCAGGAACAGAACTGTCTGCCGGTGGTCCCACTCTGTTATTATGATGTTGTACAGCGCGTTCAGCCACAGGTAGCAGCCTGCCAGCAGCAGCCCTCTCTGCTCTGTGTATTTGCACACACATCTGTTCAGCCTCGACATGGTCACAAAACTCTGAGAGCCAAAATTTGGGAAGACATTTGGACACGTTCCACAAGCATGCCCGTTCCACACACAATAGTTCAGTTAATTTCAGTGCAACTGACAAGTAACTTTCTTCTGTGAACGAAGCTCGCTATATTTGGACACAGCCCTGCGTTGCTGTTGAAGTGTAAACCGCTTTTGTGGCGCATCCGACAGGCGTATTAAACCCTAGAGTTATGAAGTTCATGTCTAAATTGTAATGTTCAACTCGTACCGCGCAGTAAACACACTCCGTCTCGGTTATAAAAACCAGTCAGTTAATGCTGTATAGGGAAATAATCGCTGTTTGTTCTGAGATCCACACAAAACACATAAACACACTGTGTGGGCAGAACGTAGGATTTGTGAATGTTAAACCTGGCGGTACATAAAGTCCGTACCGCGCAGTAAACACACTCCGTCTCGGTTATAAAAACCAGTCAGTTAATGTTGTATAGGGAAATAATCGCTGTTTGTTCTGAGATCCACACAAAACACACAAATACACTGTGTGGGCAGAACGTAGAGTTTGTGAATGTTAAACCTGGCGGTATATAAAGTCCGTACCGCGCAGTAAACACACTCCGTCTCGGCTGTAAAAACCAGTCAGTTAATGTTGTATAGGGAAATAATCGCTGTTTGTTCTGAGATCCACACAAAACACATAAATACACTGTGTGGGCAGAACGTAGAATTTGTGAATGTTAAACCTGGCGGTATATAAAGTCCGTACCCCGCAGTAAACACACTCCGTCTCGGTTATAAAAACCAGTCAGTTAATGCTGTATAGGGAAATAATTGCTGTTTGTTCTGAGATCCACACAAAACACATAAAGTGTGTGGGGAAAATGAGATCTGTTCTGTTACAAGAAATGGCACAGATGTGGTCAGATTGTGTTACATAATTAACCCTCAGAGTGCTCATTATGTACTTCATACCCTCAGGGTTCGTTACATACTGTGTGGTGTTCCAGTTTATTCACAGCCTGGTCACTGTCTGTTACGTATACAGCCAACAACACAGTCTCACTTCCCGACTGGCAGTCGCAACACCCACGCGGACGGAACAAGCCTGGGTGGCTTATATCCTCCTGCTGCTGCTACTGATGGTGGTAAAAGATTCGGATTGTCTTGACGCTAGTCTTGTTTCCTTCGTACAGCTTCGCATCGCCCGGCCGTCATGCTGTCTGTGTTACCAGCGTATTCATACTGTCAAGAACTCCTCGGATGCGCTGGTTGCACACACACAGGACAGTACGGCGAACTGCCGGTAGTGCCCGCACTGGAAGAAAAGACGAATGCGTGGATATCGCCAGCTGAAAACACCAGCTGCGACAGTGTCAGAACTTCTCAATGAGCTGTCGACCTTGGTCTCAGGGCTGTTTTTTGTTGTGTGAATTGCACCAATCAGAACAGGATGTGACGTGTGTGGCTTGATAAGATAACGGCACAGTGGTCAAGGTGCCGACGCTATCGGTACTGCGGACGTGCCGACGAGGTTAGGCTAGCAGTAAACACCAAATCGTCATCATCATGAGCGTGAAGTGTCTGGCGCAGTGGCTGTTGCTTATCCCGCAAGGTGTAGCTTGTCCTTCCATCTTTTCCTTGTGCGTCCTATGTTTCTCTTCCCCTTCGGCCAATATTTCAGTGCCTGTTTGGGTATCCTGTCTGTGCCCATTCTCTCTACGTGCCATGTCCACTCTCGTTGGTACCGTTTTATTTCCAGACCTGTGCTCTGCGCTCCAAATTTCTCAGTGACGGACTGATTTCTTTCCCTAACTCAGTAATCCCTGATAAATGTCTTAAAATTTCATTTGTGCTGCTTCCAATAAACACCAAATAATTTACATTATTACTCTGCGGTGTGACGCCGTGTAATCTGAGAGATGCCAGCGTTTCAGATGAACATTTTGCCTGTATCTTCAGGGTTGAAGACTTTCTAAAGATGGCGGCTAACAAACAAACAAACTACGCGGCGTCACATTCCAAAACGTAGTCTTGAAGACCGTCGCATTGACAACTTCAGGTCTCACCACCCGTCCGTCCGTCCGTCACTACGCACTGCAGCAGCAGGCACAGCTGTACCAAGGGCTTACAACGGGCCAGGCAGCGGTGAGTGGGCGACACAGTGAGGAAGGTACTTGGCCCGCCACTGGTTGGCTGGTCAGGTAGAGAGAGTGGGTGACTTGAGTCTTTGGAGCCTGAAGTCCCATCAGGCTATATCAAATCCAGCTTCTACTTTCTAGAGAACACAGTGCTTCTCCATTACAAATGCCAGTAAGCTAATTTTGTTTAGCGAAATAGTCGATGTTTTGGCGAGTTCTATGTGAGGGACATGGTAAATTGTGTGGGCAGATGGTGGGAGTTTTTAATGTTAAAGTTGGCAGCACATATTTGGCACTGTGCTTTAATGGGCTGATAAAGTACCGTCTTTTGTTAAGGTTTTATTGTGTCGTACCGACTGAGTGTGCTGCTGCTGACTTGTTGCAAGTAACGAACAGTACGCACAGCGTCCCGTCTTGTGGGAAATCGATGACAGGCGAGTAAGCAGCTATTGAAGCAGTTTGCCCTGGTGTATTTTGTCTCCTTGAATTTTTCTGAAGGCTCTGGGGGAAAAACCATGGAAATTGTTCAACGTAGTCAATTTATTGCGCCAACCAGATGCACTCTAACGTTCACATACAGGTGTTACAGCAGTCTGTGCTTCCTGATCATGGTGCAGTAGCACCGAAACGTCGGAGCTTCATGTATAACGCTTGTCTGTAAATATTAAAGTGCATTTGGTTGTTGCTGTAAATTTACTGCTTTATCAATACGGTGCACGGAGTGAAGAGTTCCAAGTCTTGCAAATTGTGGTTAGGGCAATACGCAATTACGCGCAGTGTCATGTAGCCGGGTGCGGTGTGAGTCGCGGAGCTGCCCATTACAACGGCAGACCGTTGCCGCGCCACTGACCTGTCCGGCCGGCGCTGCAAATCGCAGCAAAGCAAGGAAGGCAGCCACATAAAATGTCTTGTAGCACAGGACGTGTGCGTCGTGTAACTGTGCGTTTTATTCGACCGCCGAAGTTATGAGTGTTGAGGAACTTGGCAACGTCGTTAGGACGCCGTTGAAATATATTAAAAGCTTTCCGTGACAAAAGAAGTGCTGGAAGCGTCTCCATATTACTGCAGTCTTCCATGCCACTTTTCGTCTTTATTGTTTCTTGCTTGCTTTGCCCCATAATAGACATTGTTTGTTAATAACACAGTGAATCAAAGTCCGCTGCACATTTCACAGTGTGTTTCAAAAATTTGAACTTGTTTCCTATAGTCGGATAAGGTGGCAGGCAGAGTGCATTTGTTTTGAGTTCTGCGCTCTTCTTGGACATTACGCAGCGTCGTGTGGCAATTGTTTACTGACGTTTCGGCACAACGTATCGGTCCCTTCTTCAAGGGTCAAAAGTCTTTTTCTTCTCGGACTCTTGAACGTTAAACATGGGACCGATACGTTGTCCCGAAACGTCGGTAAAAATTAACACGCGAAGGCGCGTAACATAGCAGAAGAACGCAGATCTCATCAACATCGCGGCGGAAGCCTCAAATCGCGGTTACACTCCGTCTTGGTTATACAAACCGGCCAGTTAACGCTGTATAGGGAAATAATCGCTGTTTGTTCTGAGATCCACACAAAACACATAAACA